>ML846524.1:14181-39115 GCA_009831015.1 Picea engelmannii
AGGGTTTGATAAGCTCTTCATTGATTTGTAAGTGTATTTCTCATGCAAAACTTCTTAATTGAATGGTTGTAGGTTAAATCTCTTACTTTTATGGTTACATTGTTATTATTTTGCTTAATCACTGAAAACCTAGGTAGCAAGCACACAAGTAGGTCCTTGGTTCATGTCCCCATGATAGAAGACTTGTTTAGCCATTGATTAAGGAGAACATAGCCTAGTCGTTGCTACACTAGTTCCCCTTCTTCTGAGTTAGTTTTGAAACATAAATTGAAGAAGGAAGACGTCCTAGGCCTAATTGAGTTTACACCTAGGGTTTTGACCTTTAGGGTTTGAAAGGCCTTGTCTTTGCAACACTTTTCAGCCCTAGATTTATGTTTTGAAGCTAGCCGTTTTTGCCAAGGATTTTTAAGGAAAGAGGGAGGAGCATGAGGCCTCGCTTAAGCAACACCGGAATGAGCCTCCTCCCCTTAGGGTTTTGACTTTGTGGCCCTTCCATTACAGCACTAGAAATCCTAACTCTCTTGTCCTTGAATTTAGATTCTCCCAAGACTTTAGCCTTGCTCCTTGACTCCATTATACCCTAAGGAACTAGTCTAATTATCCAAAGTTGAGCCTATTGTGTTAAAACAACCTTTTCAAACTTATAAAATTTGAAACCCTAACTAACCCTAGCGTCTTACTAACCCTAATTTAATGATGGCGTCATGCCTAGTTTGAACCTTTGGCTGGTATAAAAAGTTGCGGCTAGGTCATCTAATGATAGACATTGATGTGTAGATAAGTTTCATTGGCCTATCTTGCGAAACGTCCACCTCATTGTCTACCAAACTAACCTAGAAGAAAGCTGACGTCACCCTCTAGCAAGTATAGTGACGCAATAACCTTTGTATGTGAGCATTTAAATGATATTTAATGCATTGTGTTAATTAAAGGATTGGTCATTTACATTGAATGCTATATCATTTCCAGTGTTATTGAGAAGTAATATTATAATCAAAGTCATTTTTGCAATCATTGACTTCGTCAATAATTACTGCCATTTATGCTCATATATATTAATTATTGATAGTCATTGATCTATGAAGTGTTAACCACTATCTACACATTTTAGTTTTATTGTTGCCTTGTCTCATAAACAGGTGCCTACTCTGTGGTTCATCTTCTTTTTGACTATCTTCTTGGTGGTAATGTGTGAAGGGAAAACTTACTTTAGCCTCTTGAGCCTTAATCCCTTGATACTTTTCTATTCAACGCCCCAGATTACCTAGGGACATCTCCCTTGGGATTAGCCACCCTGAATAGAAAGAGACCCCCATCGAGGTGACAGTGGGTGGGGAAGCTCCTGTTACGCCAGTTTGATCCTTACCTTTCAGCCATTTGACCTAGGCTACAAACTAAGCGATAACATTTTGGCGTCGTTGCCGGGGAACACTGAGTCAATCTTCCTCAACGACAAAACTTTTGGTAAGCCTTGCCTCAAAGACCTTTTCTCACAATCTTACCTGGCGACTCCACTAGACTTTTTCCCCTTTTATTTGATAGTTTCAAGAAAACTATCTGGCGACTCCACTGATGACGAAGCCAACAATGACTTCACAATGGGACCCAGGAAACTACAGACCTTTAGATATGAGTAAAATCCCGGGATATCCTAGAAAAATGCCTCCTCTCTATGAGGATTTCCTCCCTCGATTTGTTGGCATCAATGGAGAATGTCCCGAGTCTCACATGAGAAGATTTTGGGATTTCTTTCAATACTTCCCTATCAGCGACGAGGCTGAAGACTTGGTGATGAAACTCTTCTCTGCCTCCCTACATGGAGAGGCCAGAAGATGGTATGATAACCTTCCAGCTGCGAGCATCACTTCTATGGACCTTTTTGAAGAAGTTTTCCTTGCAAAGTGGACCATGAAAATAGAAGATATACAATCATTGCTGAAAGAGCTTGAAGGCATAAAACAAACAGAGTCTGAGATTTTCAGAACTTTTTGCACTAGGTTCCAGAAGTTGCTTTACCAGATTCCTCGAGGCCATCGTCCTGAAGACAAATACCTCGTCTGCCTCTATACTAATGGACTTCAGGGACATTTGAGTTTCCTTCTAAATAAGAAAAATCCAAAAACATTTGCAGAGGCTCATGACATGGCCGTTCAAATTGAAAAAAAGTCTTCTCATGACCAAGACTGATGCCATGGACACTCTCAGCTTGATAAAACTAGTTTCCCTTGGAACCTTTGTCGAAAATCCACAGGAGAGAAGGGAACGAGTTTTCAACCAGTAGAGTGAGGACATGATTAGGGAGCAAGAACCTGAGCAAGATGATGAAGTGTCCACCTGTGCTCCTCCCGCTAATAAAGTCATCCAAGAACCTGTTTCTCTTGTACAGCAAAGTGAAGATGAGGTTAGTTACTTTCCACTTCAAAATTCTAATGATACTGTGTCCCTTGATTCAAAAGATGAAGAGGAAAAGAAATCTTTGAACGAAGTTGATGGTCCTTGCTGTGCAATCAAAGAAATAGGCCTTCCAATTGAAGAAGAAGGAGTAATCCCCGAGGATGAGACCATAATGCATGCCGAAAACACCAAATTCCTCGAAGTGCCTGCGCAACAAGAAACAGTGAGTTACCCTCCTCTCCTAATTTTTGATGATGATTTACCTTGTGATGAAAAGGAGGAGGAGGATGAATTTTCAAATCCTTCAAATCCTGCATGCTATGACACAGATAGTGACACTGTTGATAACATTGATGATTTCATACATGTTGGGAGACGTAGGTGGGATATAGTTGGTTATGACCTGGATCCTATCTATGACACTGAGAGTCATTTCCAGTTGTTTCCCTTCCAACCAATGGCAACAAGGAGATGAGGTTTTTACTTGTACCTTTCAAAAACCAAGGATGACCTAGTACCTCATTCCTCTTATGATTTTCAGTCTTACCTTGAGATTTTTTATGAGTACCCTTCTGAGCATTTGGATTCTTTTCATGAAAATGATTGCCAACCACTCCTATGCTCAAATTTTAATACAAGTAAGGACATTGTTTGCCTAAAGAAGGTTTCTCCTGACTTTTCACCCCAACCACCTATTATTACCTTACCATGCTTTTCCATTAAAGGTGTAGTTGGGAAATACATTTTTCATGTTGATTTTCCTCCTGGGCAAACCCTAGACTCCAAGGGTTGGTTGGATAATGCTAGCTCCAATCAGTTTTTCAACCTTCCCTTGATAGTTTGCCAGTCGTCTGCTAATTCTTTGTCGATTCTTTCCTTGACTCTAGAGTGTGAGGATGTCCTAGGTAACCAGTTTACAGGCCCTTTGAGTCGGTTTTCTGAACCTTGTATTTTGCATAACCCTTTCCTGGATAGAATCGAGTACTTTTCTCAGAGATGGACTTGGCAGGATTTTGTCCCTCCCACCTGCCTCCATGAGTTAGATTCTAACTTTTCTGATGATATGATATATATTCTAACTCATGACATTTTTGTGCTTGATTTACCACTGTTTTGGTTTATGATGAAGCACAAAGGCAGGTATCGAGGAACGTTGTTGGCTTGGCTTCACTGGTTGTTTGACTGTACCAACATGCAACCAACAGGTAAGTGCAGGTAAGTGTTTTACTTTCTATTTGCATTTATGATTACTTTATGTACACATGCTATTATTTTGCGGGGTGGCAATACCACCCCACCTTTTTTCGCTGATGCTTTCTTGTCAAGTGTGAGCAGGTCTACAGGTTTATGCCAGAGATTGTTGAGGTTCTCATGCGCTCTACGGTTAGCACATGTCCCCGAGTTGTAGCTAGATATTATTCCCGATATCTAGGGATAACTAGAAGATCATGTCTCGAGGCCCACAGGTCCTAGACATGGAGTACCGAGAGAAGGATTGACCTGAGCATGGCCCTGGAGGGCCCATCCTTCTTCTTCTTCGCCAGATTTTTCCTGTTAGCAGCAGCAAAGTCCATCACCACTGGCTTGAACTTTCATTGGAGAGGACTCTTGCTCCATGAGGTAATTGGTCTGAGGTATCATGGTATGTGTCATGTTTGATCATTACAACCTTCTTATATATGCATTAGGTTCCTTTCATTTCTGATGACTGCTTGGATCTTACACTAATTCACTTGACCATTTTTGGGGTGATTGATGGGGCGACTTAGCAAGATGATATTCATGGGTTTTGGTTAGCCACCAAGGGGGATTTGCAGAGCCATCGTTCCGCTCCCACCATTTTATCATTTTTTCATCTTATATCCCGCACATCTATCCCAATCCCCTAGTTCGGCCATTAGGATGACCTTTGAGGGTTACACTTTGTCTTGTGGGAAGAAGGGGCTAAATTCCCAGGGCTTAAAAGCAGCTGGTAAAAGATAAAAGCCATAGGAAATAAAACCTAGAGATTCTTCGCCCAAGGGATCCCTGAGAAGGCAATAAAAATCCTCTCGATAAGAAACTAAAGGGACCCTAAGAAAAATAATAAAACAAGACCTAACCAAGAGAATGGGAGGTCTCATCACGACACGACCCATTATGTTCATAGGTATCCAGCAGTATGACATTGCCATCATCTGGTCACCACGCCAGGGAAGTGACCTTTGGTTGCATGGCCAAGGGAAAGGGGGTCTCATCACGAGCCAGCCTTATCATCTCTATGAAGATACCAGTGGATAACACTGTCAGCTCTGGTCACCAAGCCAAGGAAGTGTCCTCTAGTCAGACCTTGAAGTAAGAAAGAAAGAAAAGCAATAAATAAAAAGATAAAGGCAATAAAGGGTTTGGAAAAAATGCATCCATGACGGGTACAGCTCGCCTCCTACAAAGGAACCCACAGACAATACCTGCCCTTGGTCTTACTGTGACTGGACATCCCTAGACCACATCACCTCATAAAAACATGGCTTGAATGATCTTTTGAGGAAAATTTCCATCTCTTGTGGGTATTAGCCCAATAGGTTGTTCTGTTGGTCTTCTTCAACTTTGTATACTAGATCTGTGTAATATCTTTGAGCTCTTAGATGATATGCTAGGGATTTCATGCATGTATTTGATAAAATTAATGATGAAATATGATTGACATTGCTATGATCCCTATGACTGATGAGCCCATGGAGGGTGTAGTCTTTTTAGTGCAGGACCATACCCGGCGGACAGGTACCAGTGGACCGGTACACATGGGGATATTATTTGTTCGGACCTCCATGTGGTTGAAGATCCCATCAGATGGTTGTTGGGATGGCAGAGGCAGGACAACCTCGTGATGAGCCATTGCATGAAGAATACAGATGGACGTTCCACCAGGACACCATGACAGAGCTCGGCCTAGGGGGGATCACCCACTGTAGATGGGACGATTGCTTTCGATGGACAGGACGTCACCTGAGGCAGCTGGACATTTTCCAGAGCGTGTGGCAGTGTGTTGGGTCATTTGGCACGTGTGGCAACTTGCAGGAGCCCCAAAGGGGCCAACGTTTTGCTTCTTGGATGCTGATCTTGCCCAAAAAGGGCCAATGTCTCCCTCAGAGGGGCCTGACGTCTCCCTTTTAGCTCATAATTATGACATTTTTAGCATTTAATGTGAAAAACAGTGTAATATTGTTAGTCAGCCTTGTCGGTTGTTTTATTGACCTATTTTTGTAATTAAAGGTCATAAGATTGGTATAAATAGAGGACGTTGAGCCTCATTTTAAGGGAACACAACTCACTGTCTTGTGAGAGGATCATTTTAGGTCTTTTGTCTTGGTATTTTCTCTTGGAGTTGAGGCACTACTCTTGTGGAGAATCATTCTTGGCATGTTTATGGTGTTTTCTATCATTGGAAGGTTTACAACTAGGGTTTGATAAGCTCTTCATTGATTTGTAAGTGTATTTCTCATGCAAAACTTCTTAATTGAATGGTTGTAGGTTAAATCTCTTACTTTTATGGTTACATTGTTATTATTTTGATTAATCATTGAAACCCTAGGTAGCAAGCACACAAGTAGGTCCCTTCTTCATGTCCCCATGATAGAAGACTTGTTTATCCATTGATTAAGGAGAACATAGCCTAGTCGTTGCTACACTAGTTCCCCATTTTCTGAGTTAGTTTTGAAACATAAATTGAAGAAGGAAGACGTCCTAGGCCTAATTGAGTTTACACCTAGGGTTTTGACCTTTAGGATTTGAAAGGCCTTGTCTTTGCAACACTTTTCAGCCCTAGATTTATGTTTTGAAGCTAGCCGTTTTTTCCAAGGATTTTTAAGGAAAGAGGGAGGAGCATGAGGCCTTGCTTAAGCAACACCGGAATGAGCCTCCTCCCCTTAGGGTTTTGACTTTGTGGCCCTGCCATTACAGCACTAGAAAGCCTAACTCTCTTGTCCTTGAATTTAGATTCTCCCAAGACTTTAGCCTTGCTCCTTGACTCCATTATACCCTAAGGCACTAGTCTAATTATCCAACGTTGAGCCTATTGTGTTAAAACAACCTTTTCAAACTTCTAAAATTTGAAACCCTAACTAACCCTAGCATCTTACTAACCCTAATTTAATGATGACGTCATGCCTAGTTTGAACCTTTGGCTCGTATAAAAAGTTGTGGCTAGGTCATCTAATGATAGACATTGATGTGTAGATAAGTTTCATTGGCCTATCTTGCAAAACGTCCACCTCATTGTCTACCAAACTAACCTAGAAGAAAGTTGACGTCACCCTCTAGCAAGTATAGTGACGCAGTAACCTTTGTATGTGAGCATTTAAATGATATTTAATGCATTGTGTTAATTAAAGGATTGGTCATTTACATTGAATGCTATATCGTTTCCGGTGTTATGGAGAAGTAATATTATAATCATAGTCATTTTTGCAATCATTGACTTCGTCAATAATTACTGCCATTTATGCTCATATATATTAATTATTGATAGTCATTGATCTATGAAGTGCTAACCACTATCTACACATTTTAGTTTTATTGTTGCCTTGTCTTGCAAACAAGTGCCTACTCTATGGTTCATCTTCTTTTTTACTATCTTCTTGGCGGTAATCTGTGAAGGGAAAACTTACTTTAGCCTCTTGAGCCTTAATCCCTTGATCCTTTTCCTTTCAACACCCCAAATTACCTAGGGACGTCTCCCTTGGGATTAGCCACCCTGAATAGAAAGAGCCCCCCATTGAGGTGACAGTGGGTGGGGAAGCTCCTGTTACGCCAGTTTGATCCTTACCTTTCATCCATTTGACCTAGACTACAAACTGAGCGATAACAATACCTACAAAAGAAATTGACAATCAATCATCATTATGAAATCCATCTAAAACAATGCAAATTAATGTGGAATGAGCCAATAAACATGTAAAAGAAAAGTTGAAGAAAAATAATTAAAAAATGATAAGGAAACATATAGGAGAGAAGGCTAAGGAACGAGAATTGAAGAGCCATGGTTGGTGCCCTTCCATTACACCCTATCTCTCCCTATTTCTTCACTCTCACTCATTTTCAAATGGTTTTTTTGGCCAAGGAGGGGGAGAGCATTGTAAACAATCGACAAGCTTGTAGAAAGAAGGATATTGAGCACCATTCGACTCGTTTTCCCATTAGGGTTCCAAGGTGAAATCTTGTCTCCAACATGTGTTTTTTATATGCTATTTGTTGGTTATATTGTTGTGTTATTTATTGGGTGATTCATTGAGTTATGAGTTCATTTTTAATGTGTGAAAAATAGTTAATTTACCTCTGTTGAGAATTAGAATTAGCCAAGGACTCATTGATTTGTTGAGTGAGAGGTTAGTATGTGCATTGCACTACTTAATTGATTAAATCCAATTCTAATAGATATTTTCTTGCCATCGTCATTTTATTCTATATCTCGGAATTGGAAGAATCTCCTTTCAGAGTTGTTTCTACTTGATAGGGAGCTTATAACCTGGTTATTAGTTGTTGAGAAGCATTTTCTCTCTCCCTACGTCCATTTAGTTGCTAGTTGAATTTTTTCTCACCTCTGAGTAAAATTTGAAATGTTGGTTGAGCGTATCTTCTCTTTGGGTCACCATATCTTCACTGACTAATGTTGTATCTATTCCCTTGGGATATATGTTTAATTTTACACTTACCTGAGTGTTTCACCTTCACCACAAGTCATTTGTACCTCTGACTATAATGTCATCAATAGTTGGGCAAATTGGCATCGTCTAGGAATTTTCAAATGTGTCAGGGAATTTGTAAATGGCACTGGAAATTTTTGTCAGGCATTTTTAAATGGAACTAAGCATTCTTAAATGTTGTTGGGAATTTTTAAATGGCACTGGGTGTTTTTAAATGTTTTCAAGCATTTTTTCATATTTTTGGGAATCTTGAGACATGGATAAGCATTTAAATTATATGATGGGTGAAACTTTGCATTAATGAGTTGAATTTTAATGTGTTGTGGTATTTTCCTCACTGACAAGTTGTACAGACTGAGCCTGGGCAATGAAAATAGTTGATGGAAATTTTATTTTATTGATAGGGTGTTTATTGCTTAACCCACATGCCACACATAGATGTATAGGGGCCATATGGACCATACACACTACTTTATCTCTCTTTGAACAAACAAATCCATAGTTGGTTGATCTTACTCCATCACTGGTCGATCTTACTTTATTGTGGGTCATTTGGATTTCATCTTTGGTTGATTTTCTAATTCCAATGGTCAATATGGTTTTATCCTTAGGTCGACTCCATCTCATTTTAGTCAATTTTATTTACTATTCAATTTTCCTCAATTGTCCATTTACTAGGTTCCTTTCCTTATCGATATTGTTCATTACCTTGTCGACTTTCATTTACCCATTCGACTTAATACCTTCATTGGTCGACTTGAAACATCATTAGTTGAATGACCTCTCAATGAGTTGATGTATTATTTCCTATTAAGTACTATGGCATGGGAATCAAATGGAAAACAAGGCTCTAACTAGGATTCCCATGGAAGGGAGAATCTACCACATAAAGTATGACACACTTATTAGCAAATAAGGTTAGTGTCGCAATTCAGTGGGGTTGATCCTAAGGCCTAATGAACTAGGAAATGTATAATGAAAAAAATGAAAGTAGGGAAAAATATAACCTATATTCCAGTTTCAAGGTCAACACCTATCATAATGGATCGATATGATGAAAAAATGTCAAAGAACAAACGTCTCCAAGATCCTGCATATAAGGATAATAACACTCATCCAAAAGTTAATAAATCCAATATACATAGAAACTTCGGAAAATAAGAGGTGCTATTGAATACAAAACTTGAAAACAACAAACCTGGACTGTACAATATGTTACAAGGCACCGCACAACCTTACAACTCATGCATAGTAATGGTTCAAGTAGAGACCACTGTTAGGCTCTAACCAAGAGTCTCTTCGGTATTCAACCTGAAAAATTCTCCCAAAAGGGAAGAAAACATAAACCACAGTGTAATTCTTCCCACAATATATATTCCATAGTCATGGATTCAAGGATAGACTCATTTGTAGGAAACTCAATATCCAAGAAATAACGCGAATGAGGAGGATCAGCAGTCCCAAAGGGTGAAGCAAACTGACCATATTCTATATGACGATGGAGGTTTTGGTTAGGGTTGGTAGAGCCTATCATCAAATAATCACAAGCACAAAGGCTCGAGGATATACAAAAAATGAGATCAGAGTCAAAAGGACACTCGAGATCACTTGGACCAAGAGGAGGAAGAAAGGGCTCCCATGCCCCCATTGGATAAACCAATGGATCAATTGTTGAGACCAAGTCTCGAGAAGGAAAACATGAGTGAAAATGTTCCTTCTTAGAACCAATTGAACACTGAGGATAAGATGCCACATAATTTACCTGTGGTGGGGTAGAGTCTACACGAATACTAGGAACATATAAAGGGGCAACCTGAACTAATGCCGAATTAGGATAGTGATTATCAGATGCCAACTAGTCAATAGTGAAAATGGTTCTATTGTGAGGGTAATGTATCATCTGGAAGAGTGTAGACACCACAACATTCATAGCATATACATAATCATGCCCGAGAATCATATTGAAATCTAACAGATCCTACACCACTATAACATCGACAAGGATAGTCTTCCCACCTAACAAGATAGGAAACTGAGGAAGAATCCCCAAATACTCACTATAAAATCTTTCAAAAGCCAAAAACTCATGTGAAGCAGACACAATCTCAGGAGAACCCAAATCTTTTCAAGATGAAGAGCATAAAATACTCGTGGAGGCTCCTTCATCTACAATATAACATTGGTAAAAAAAATTGAATTAACTTCAACCCTTATTTGAAAGGGTGCAGAAGAAGGAAGATGAGGCTCAATAAGGTCATTCCAATCAAAGGAACCCATCATAGGGCTTGGAGAGGGTGTGTTCAAAGTGAGAGGAATGCCCCCTTGTTCTGAAAGTACTGAAATGGAAATGCTAAAAACATAATTGGTAGACATATCACTCCCCATCAGAAGAGTGGGATCATCCGACGATTGCATCGGCGTGACCACTTTGGTAGAATCGACACTCTCCAAGAGAAGAGTGGTATCAGTCGAATATTTCATCGGCATGACCACTTTGTCAACCACTGGTTGAATATACTACAAGACAACATGGTATGAAGGCACATCACCAGCCAAAAGAGGAGTGGGATTGACCAAAGATCGCATCGGCATGACCACTTCCTCAACCACTAGCTGAATAGGCTGTGGGAAAACCTAAGAATACTTGGAATCATAAGATCTTGGAGACAGATACCATAATATTCATGCCTCTGGAATTCCAGGGCACAGATGAGTAAGGTGATATCCCTTGAAAATATTACAAGGGAACTTAGGCTTACGTCCTATCCATCTAGGTTTGTCAACCGAATCAATGCCCCCAACATGACTAACAATGGTTGGCTGCTTGTCCTCAACATGACTCACAGAGGTTGTTGAAAACTTTCCAACATGACTAGCAAAGGTTGGTTGTTGAACTCCAGTATGACTTGTAGGGACCAGGTTCGTGCCCCCAACATGACTTGTAGTGGTTGGTTGAAAATATCCAACATGATTTGTAGAGGTTGGTGATTGGTCGATAACATGACTCGCAAAGGCTACAGACCTATCGCCAGTATGACTAGCAATGACTCGAATTTCCCCCCCAGCATAACTTGCAGAGGCTCGGTGATTTCCCCCAGCATGACTTGTAGAGGCTAGGTGTTGGTCTTCAAAATGACTTGCAGAGGTTGACGACCTATCTCCAACATGACTCGCAAAGGTTGGTGATTTCTTCTTCCTATTCTTCCTCTTTCTATTTTGTTTAGATTTCCGGTTACTAGTAGCTATACTTTCACTAGAGAAGGAAGAAGGAGGAGTAGATTACTTTGTTGATGAAGGAACATCAACATGATGTCCTTGACATAAGGTTCTTAACTGAGAAGCATCAAGAGAATTAGGGACATTTGGAATGGTACCCAACCAAACCGGTAGTCCCACATTCAACCCAGGAATGTTCAAAGTGGCCATCAAATGGACACCAATGTTTCCAAGGAAAGGAAAAGCACAAGAATCCCCTTGCAAATGGGTTCCTTGGTTGGTATCATCTGTAATTTTGTCCATGAAGATATTATGCACATTTTATTCCCTTGCAGGATCGCTTAAGTCTTTAAAAGTCTCACACACTAAATCTGGTAAATGAGTGGTATAAAAATATACTCCTATAAGCAGGAATCTCCACGTTTCTAAGCGAACAACCCAAAAGTCCTCACGGTTGGTAGAGTGGGTGGTCTACCACCTTAGGTCAAAGACCCAAATCAATGACTGACTAACTCCCTATGGAAATATAAGGAGCACAGAGCACACCACTAAAAGGTTCCTAAAGGTAAATCAAACAATCAATATAATGGACGGAAGAACAGTTACGCCAATCAACATTAGAGAAAATTACCGGTGCAAGTGTAACTCGAACACAAAAACGCCCTTCAGGTATACTCTGCAAAGCATGATCTAGCATATTCCCTAGGTACCATGGTATACCCCCGCAGTCACCTGTGTGAGTCCCTACAAAGGGAAACTAGGTTTCCATCTCGCAGTCAGTTACTAGGAGGGTACAGTTGACAGTTGGGTTGATCGTAATGAGAATTATAGCTAAGTTTGAATCCTTTCAAGGGTACCGAAGGAAAATGGTATAAAATAAAACTGAGGATCTTGAACAGATTCGAGGTCCATGAAGCTCCATAGTTAAATGTGGTCAGAAAAAATCCCAAGAATGACCCTCAATATATGATCCCCACTACGCTTGGTCCAACTTTGGAGGGATTATCTCCTCTAAATTTCCTCACGATCTCATGTTTAGCCCCTATGTTAGAGAGGGGTCCCAGCTAAATTTTACGATACTGGACTTTTACACTCCCTATCACAGGCTCTTAAGTTTATTTAAGTGGCCTTGAAGAGTTTCCTCTCCACACCTATTCCAAGGCCCTAAATCCTAGCCTACTTGGTGTACCCTATAAACAAAAAAAAAGTCTAGTTGATTTAAGCATTAATCATTAATTTTAGTGGCTTGATTACTTAGGGGGTATGGAAGTGTAATTGGTGTTGTTTGACACTCTTGAAAAAATGAAACTTATAAGAACACTGGAAAATAAAAATTTACACTAATCCTTCAAATGAAAAGAGTTTCAAGAAAGAAAATGCATGAACAATCCTTCAAACCTAAAGATGCAATCTTTTCTCCTTTCCATACAAAATGCACAATGTAACTTTCGAGTGAAACAAAAGAGAAAATGAAAGGATTTTTTTTTTAAACGCTTTCAAGATGAGAAGAAAACACAACCCTATGCTAGTTTATTTTTCTTTTTCAAATAACAAGGCAAAGCAATGAAAAGAAAGAAAGAGACCTAACTAGCATAAAAACTAGGATTTTGTTTTTTCAATCAAAGAAAAACTAACAAAAGATGCTAAAATAAATTGCAGAATACATGATTGATGGCCCCTCTGGATGTTGTACAATATATTTTTATTTTTTTTTATTCCATAAACAATGTGAGCCTTGAACCTAGACAAAACACAACCAACAGAGACCTATGGAACTCAGGAAGACCTGAGGAACCAAAAGTTTCCTAAAAGAAAAGAAAATATTTTGAAAAAACTTTTCAAAGTGATAAGAACATGTACTATGCACAGTCAGCCTGTGTATGTATGAAGGATGTGTATAAAGCAGAATGTGTATGTACGCAGTCTTGGTATAGAACAGGACGCGTACACTACTGAAAATTCTCAAAAAAGAGAAAAAAATCATACAAACCACCTAGATCAGGGAAGTTGGTAAGCACCTGGAAGGTGACCAGAAACCTAAACAGACTCATAACACTTCAAAAAATAGGAATTCAAGCCAAACAAAAATCTCCTAAAAATACCCTAGAGAGACTCCCTAGTGGAGTATCCAATTCTGCTATGGGGAAAATCCCCCTAATATGGGTCTAGCGACTAGGCAAAGCCTTGACACCCTAAAAGACAAAAAATATTGTATTCTACCCCAAACCACACACAATCTTATAATAATTAAGGGAATATAAATAAGAAAGAAACGTGTACCTTAACACCTTACGGCTGATGTCGATCCCTTCTGATTGTTGTTCACTCCAAGACTACAGGCCTCCTCCCAAAGCTAGCCTGAAACAATGCTACAGAACAATAGAGGACAACATATGCTTAGTTATCAATATTATCTAAAGAGTTAGTTATTCACAAAAGGATTCATCAACATAAACACATAGACATAAATATCTGGGACAATAACTTTTCTCTTTTATTAATAACAAAATTGAAGGTTACAACCTAAACTTTGTTGGCACCGCTCCACAAACCTCACATGGGTTCCTCTACTTTGTCTCTAAGTGCACTATTCACAATACAATATTCACCACCAACATGCCAATAGAAGGGGAAAAGATGCATGGTATAATGAAGATGGATGGAAGGGAATGTTGAGGATAAAACTTAGAGCAAAATGCATAAGGCTTGGGGAACAAGGGAGAAAATTTGGTAGAGTTCTCTTGCCTCTAGTTTTATATATCCAAATGACCCCCCTAGGTCCCTATTTATATGAGAAAATGATGGTTAATTTGTTTCCAGAAGGGCTATAGGAGGTAATATGGTTGCAAAACCTAAGATAGCCCGTAAACTCCTCCGGAAAGTGCATATTTTATATGTTTTTGTCACTTTTTAGAGTACATGTGTGCTTTTAGTAGTGAAACAAACATATGTAGGAGGGATTTAAGGTATGCAAATAGCATATGTATGTTCTCTGCATATGCAACAGGGCACGTATCCCAAGGTTTTTTTTTTTTTAGAAGAACTCCATCAAAAAGGGTTGGCAAATGTATGAATGAGTAGGCCAACATCAAGGATGCACAAAAGTGATATTTTGAGCTATAACAATTATCCTGGTCAATTTCCACTCTCATGGTCAACTTACAGTGCATCTTGTGTTGACTCCACATACCTAGTCAATTTTATTTATAGATTGGTCAACTTCCATCTATACCTGGTCGATTGCTCATCTCTAGGTCAATTTCATAGTGGTTGGTTGGTTTTATTTCTTTCGTCAATCCATTACCATATCAAAAATGGCACATTTGTTCAGAGAAAATCAACTTGCCATAACGTTGGTTTTTTTATTTTTTCATAAAAAGACAATATGTTATTCTACGTATAGACTATACATCGGTAGGCTCATTGAGAAAAAAATATCTACCACTGCATTGATAGCTAGTCTCTTGTGTGTAGACAAGCCTGAGAATAGAGGGGATCATGGTTGATTGTTTCTATTGGTTGCAAAAACAAGGACTTGCAACTATTTAAAATGGTAGAGGCTACACCATGGACATAGATATATATAAGACTAAGATAGAGACAATAAATTAATTCCACATAGTATCTATGTTGGTGAAGTGAGTGGGTTATAAGTCCCTCATTTATAGATCAAATGGTATTAGAGTAGTTGCATCCTTGACCGAGACATCACTTTCAAAATTGTGAACAAAATATTTTAGAGCACAATATGGGTAAAGAAACAAAAGATAAGTTGGAGGATTTAAATGACAGTAATTCCAAGCTTCTAGAAGAGAATGAGAGCTTGAGGAGGCAGGTTAATATGTTTAACCAGAGGATGGAGAATATGGAGAAGAAGATGGAGACTTCTACCAAATTGCTTCCATTTTTCAAGAAGAAATTCAATGAAATCCAAGACTACCTCACTGCAATCATGATAGATTAGGACAAGCACATAATGCATCTTGTATACCCTGGTGAGAAGGTCATGCAGATTGATAACTAGAAATAGGATAGGCTCACATGGATGATGGCTTAGCTGCAACAAGAGTTGGTAGAGAAGGAGAATGCCTTGGCAACGATTCAAGCAACTATCTAAGATCATAGAGAAGCAATGCAACCTTCCATTGCCACTTTAGATGCTAGCACCATGACTGAGACCAATGTGGTAGGCTCACCTTCCGTAGACATCTAATATATTTCAAGAGCATCTTGGTGAAGTTGAGAAGAATACCATGGGTATTGGATCTAAAATTCTAAGGAAACTGGGCTATGATGGATAAGGGCTAGGAAAGAAAAGGAAAGGTATCATTAGTCCCATTGTAGTTTCACCCTGGTCCAAGCATGAAGACCTAGGATTTGATGGGAGAAGTGAACCTTCCATTTCCATGAAGAAAACCATTTTCGTGAAGGCAACTGTCGAAGTTGGCTTTCTCATTAGGAGAAAGAGTAATAGCATTGAATGAAGTTGTTATCTCACCACCACCTCAACCTTTTGGTAGGTTTAAGGAGAGTGTGTACACTCATCCCACACTTGCACTCAAAGAAAACAACAAACCAATCAATGAAATAAAGAAGAATAAGAATAAGAATACCAAGAGGTCTACATTAAACAAGAAATTTATTGTGTGTCACTATTGCTGGAGGAGAGGCCATACCATCAGGAATTTTTGGCATGAAGATACATGCTCACATTGTAAAAAGAAAGGCCATTGTGAGGTAGCCTGCTGGAATAACTAAGACATGTTTCACAGACCTGATTTTTTCCATAAGTTTAATGGTAAGAAGGCTCCCCCAATCTAAAAACATACACAGAGGCATGTGGAGAAGAGTATGAAAATCAATCCTTGTGTTAGCCATGTGAAATTTTTCCACCATTGCAGTTTGAGTAATCATTGGGAAGAAAAAAATTTGTGACTTCATCTGGAGCTTCACCCTAGACACCACACAGATAGGAGAAGGGTGTGGAGAGTGAAGGTTGAGGAAGATTAATAACTTCCTACATCTCTATTCCAAGTGACAAAAGTTTTCCAAGGAGACATAACAACATAGGAGAGAAAAAACCAAACAAGAAGGACAATAGGTTGATGCCGAGAGAAACCACAACCTCATTTGTGTTTCCTGTATTACATCCAAAGAATCCCATCATATATTTTTATTGAATATTGGTGCATAGAAGGCAATGACCTTAAAGGAGTCATGATAAATCCATGGGGTGTTTCCAATCCTAGTTGAAGAAGGCAATGAAACGTCCCTTATGGAATTTTCATGTGATGGAAGTGTACTAGGGTCACAATGAAAAAGGAGACCAACATTCAACTTAGCTTCATGACTACCAAGATAGACTGTCTCCAAGTCAGAGAGGGATATGGTAATGAGTGTTGAGTTCATATTATGATATTTCTCAAAGATGAGAGTCGGTGAGAAGATTGTTGCATTGCCAGAATAAGCAAGCTAGAACCAAAGATAGAGCCAAAGTCAAGGACCAGAGCTAGTAGCCAGAGCTACAAGCCAGAGCCAGAGAGAGAGTTAGAGCTATAGTTGGGAACCAACATCGAAGCCACATTCCAAACAAGAAAACAACACTGATCCAGATTGATTTCCTTGATATTTTGGAGACCAAAAATCCTCTCAATGGGGAAGTGTGATCCTAAATGGATCTACACTAAAGAGTGGATAAGACTTAGTACATTAAAAACGAATTGACAGTTAGTCATCATTATGGAATCCATGTAAATCAATTCAAATTAACGTGGAATAATCCAATAAGAATGTAAAAGAAAAGTTAAACAAAAATAATTGAAAATGACAAGGAAATAGATATGAGAGAAGGCTAAGGAACAAGAAGTGAAGATCCATGGTTGTTGACCTTCCCTTACCCCCTATCTCTCCCTATTTATTCACTCTCGTTCATTTCTAAAGTTTTTTTTCGGCCGAGGAGGAGAGCATTGTAAACGATTGACAAACTTGTAAAAATAAAAATATTGAGCACTGTTTGACTGGTTTTTCCATTTGGGTTCCAGGGGTAAATCTTGTCTCAAACATGTGTTTTCATCTGCTATTTGTTGTGTATATTTTTGTGTTGGTTATTGGGTGATTCCTTGAGTTATGATTTCATTTTTAGTCTCTACATAGTAGTTAATCTACCTATGTTGAGAATCAGAATTAGCCAGTGACTCATTGAATTTGTTGAGTGAGAGATCAGTATGCACATTGCACTGGTTAATGGAGTAAATACAATTCTAACATCTCTTTGTTTTCCACCATCGATTTGATTCTATATAATGGAATTGGATGACTCTCCTTTTTTAGTTGTTTCAACTTGATGGGGAGTTTTTAATTTGGTTATTATCTCTTGAGAAGCATTTTATCTCTCCCTATGTCCATCTAGTTGCTAGTTGTATTTTTTATCACCTCTGAGTCAAATTGGAAGAGTTGGTTGAGGGCTTCCATCTCTTCACCAATTGGTGTTTTATCTATTCTTTTGGGTTGTATGTTTAATTATACACTTCCCTGAGCATTTCACATTCACCACAAATCATTTGTGTTTTTGACTATAATTTCATCATTGGTTGGGTGAATTTACATTGTCTGGGCATTTTCAAATGTGCATGGGAATTTGTAAATGGCACTGCAAATTTTTAAATGTTGCAATGCATTTTTAAATGGTACTGGAAACTTTTAAATGTTGTTGAGTGTTTTTAAATGGAATTGGGTGTTTTAAATGTTGTCAAGTGTTTTTAGATGTGTTTGGGCATATTGAGACATGACTGAGCATTTAAATTATGTGATGGGTGAAAATTTGCATTGATGAGTAAAATTTTAATGTGTTGGGGAATTTTCCTCACCCACCGGATATATAGACTTAGCATGGGAAATGAAAATAGTTGATGGGTATTTTATTTTACTGATACGGCATTTATTGCTTAACCCACATACCACATGTAGATGCATAGGGGCCATATGGTCCATACACACTAATTTCACCCTCCCTAGGAAAATAAATATGTAGTTGGTCGATCTTACTTCGTCGTTGGTCATTTTGATTTCATCTTTGGTCAATTTTTTTATTCGAATGGTCAATAGGTTTTTCTCCTTGGATCAACTCCATCTCATTTTAGTCAATTTCATTTACCAGTCGTTTTTCCTCAACTTTCCACCAACTAGGTTCATTTTCTTTTCAATATTGTTCATTACCTGGTTGACTTTCAGTTACCCAATCGACTTAATTCCTTCATTGATCGACTTTTGTCTTGGTTGACTTAATACATCACTGGTCAAATTACCTCTCAATGAGATGATGTATTATCCTGGTCAACTTCCACTCTCATGGTCAACTTACGATTCAACTTGAGTCAACTCCACATACCTAGTCGATTTTATTTCTATCCTCGTCAACTTCCATATATACCTAGTCAATTGATCATCTCTAGGTCGATTTCATAGTGGTTGGTTGGTTTTATTTATCTAGTCTATCCATTACTAGATTAAAAAGAGCACATTTTTTCAGAGCAATATAACTTTCCATAGAATTGAGGTTTTGAGTTTGGCATAACAACATAGAATGATATTCTTAGTATAGACTAGACATTGGTAGTCTCATTGAGAATAAAGATCTACCACTTCATTGACAATTGGTTTCTTGTGTGAAGAAAATCCTGAGAATAGAGGGGATCATTGTTGGTTGTTTCTATTGGTTGCACAAAGATAGCCTTGTAGCCATTTAAAAGGCTAGAGGCTACACCATGGAAAAATATCTATATATAATACCGATATAGAGACAATAAATTAATTTTTCATATTATCCATGTGGAAATGAATGGGTTATAATTCCCTCATTTGCAAATCATTTTCCCCCCCGTGACACCCTTGTTGCACCCAGCAAAACATAGCAGCACATGGGAATAATCATGAAAATAATATAACACATATCCAACATTCTCCCACTTGTTATTTTCTTTGCATACAGGGGTCTTGAGGATTACATGATCAACAATTTAAGGAAACAATGCCCATTGCTTCTCTACACCAAGAGAACTCCTCAATGCTTACAAATTTTTTCAATGATTCTACAATATTCTTCAAAGTGTCCACCTTCAGCAACAAAACCTTCTTGTATTCAACCATCTCTCTCACAAAGTGATATTCAACATCAATGTGATTTGTCTTAGAATGATAAGATAGGTTCTTTTCCTGAAAAATTTCACTCTAGCTATCACAATCTAATCTTACAACTTGTTTCACAAAACCATTACCTGAAAACAACATCTGTAAACATAAAAATTCCTTACTTACATGAACATTTGCCATGTATTCAACTTTTGATCCAAGTGGAAATTGGTGGCCATCTACCTCTTCCACCAAATCACCATGGTAATAATTTCTTTTTACCATCGGGAATATACACCCATGGTATTTGGTGGGAAAATAATAAATGGAGAAAATCCATGTACGTATTTTTTTTAACCTGTGGAATTAACTCATGAAAATTTACCCATGGAATTCACTTGTGGTATTCACCCATGCTTTTTTGCATCTCATGGTATTTAAAAAACAAAATACATAACAATTAAATAATGAAAATACATGAACAAATAACAATTAAATAATGAAAAGAAATGACTCCTACGAGGACCTTGTAATTACTATATATACGGGCCTCTCATTGTAAAGGAGATCAAATTCCATTCATGATGTATTTCTAAATATTCTTCCATTTAATAAAAAAAAATTATTTCTTGCCATATTATTTTCCTTATTTGATTTTGTCACATTTACTCTATTTTGTCACATTACTTGTCATTCTATTCCTTTTACAATTTGAATCAGTGGTATCATAGTAGTATTCTCCATGTCATTCTTATTGTATGTCCCCAATGAGGTCAGGATATAAAGATTTGGGTCTCAAGCTTGTTTCTCTTGAGGACAACCGCTCTTGCCCGCCCAAGCAACCTCCCATGGCAAAAGAAAAGAGGGACGACAGAGGAGGAGATCCTATCAATATGTTTCTTGAGGGAGCCCTCACGCAACAAAGGCATGAATTTGTGGATATTTTTTCCCAAATCCTTCGACAATTGTTGATAACAGTAGACACGTCTTTGTCAAACGACCAATTTGGAAGCAATGCCCCTTTCAAGGTACAAGTTAATTTTGATATTCTTGTGTTTGAAGGTTAGATAGATGCGAATTTTTTGGAAAAGTGGTTAAACGTTATAGAAGGTTATTTCTTTGTCCACGATTTTTTTGATAGAGAAAATATCACCTTTGTGCTCCTTAAGGTTGTCCCCCATGTCAAAAATTGGTGGGAAACTTATTGTGAGAAAAAATTCATAGAGTCTGGAATTATTTAGGCCAAACCCACTTGGGAATTTTTTATGGATGTCGTTAAGGAACAATATTACCATCTTGGAAACTATGATGACCAATACATGAGATGTACCACACTGCCTCAAGAGAGGGGCCAAACAGTTATGAAGTTCACAAATACTTTCCATACCTTGTGCACCAAGATGGGTATGAAAGACTCTTAGCAGCATTTGGTTCTAAAATACCGTGGGGGTCTACACAAGTACATACAAACACAAATGGAGTTTCTATACATCTCATCACTAAGAGCTACTTAGCGATATTCTATAAAAATCAAGCAAAAATTTAAGCAATAGAACAAGTAGGATTTTGTGTCTGTAAATATGCAACGATTGGTGTAGTAAAGGAGGTCCTAACTCACAAAATGACCAACCTCAAGACAACCATTCCAATATGTAGGAAAAGAAGGGAAACAAGAAGATGAATAAGGACACTAGAAAGTGGTGCGACTTCCAGAATCCCTTGGCACAATACTGATGAATGTCGCTCGAAATAGTCATCGGTGGTTGAGCTCAAAGAAAAATAATCGATCCCTGACTTGAAATTTGATTCAGAAAAGAATAAAAGGAAACATATCATTGATGCAGAACCCACAGCTACAATCGCAAACACAACAATCCAACCAGAAGAACCAGAGGAGCTTGAGGAGGGGGAGCACCTCTTCCATTCACAGATGTGGGTGAATGGGACCCCACTACATTTCATCGTTGATAGTGAAAGCCAAAATAACCTAATATTAGCAAAGGTCATCAAGCAATTGGACGTGATGAAAACACCACACCTACAACCATACAACATCAGGTGGATTTGCCAAGGATGATATCTTCGTGTCAGCCAACAGTTCCACATGTCCTATGACATCAAGCCCTTCAAGGATGAGTTATTGTGTGATGTTTCCCCACTAGAAGGATTTGATGTTCTTTTAGGCCAACCATATATGTGTAAGAGTCATGTTATTTATGAGTCTCGACCCCGTAGTGTCATTGTTACTCTAGGGGGTCAATTGTATAGGGTACCAGAGGTAGTTACGACTACCTTATCGGAAACACAGTGTCACAAATTAAACTCTCATACCACAAATTTTAGCCTCTTCATGATCCAGTCATAAGATGAAGAGAAGGACACTGCAACCACTACAGTCTCAGCCCAAGCCCTTTCTATTCAGTAGAAGTAGGTCAAAAAGATTGTAGAACAACAAAAAAATATTATTTCTTCACCTATGGGGGTGCCTCCACACTACCCAGTCAACAAAAGCTATAACACATCCCTTCACATATCTATTGGCCACGTCCCTTTTCAAGTATGCTTGGGGTTCCAACCATTAGGTCCCATTGATATAGATCTTCTTGCTTCATCTTCACCGATAGAGTCCTCCCACACTCAGACCAAAGGAAGATTGTGTAGTCAGTTATGTTGAATAGATCCATCACCTCCACCAACAGGTTCACGAAATCCTTCCACGATTCAAGTACAAGCAAGAAAACTACTTTAGCAAGGCAATCAACTCACCAAGATTCATATTTAGCAAAAGTTTCCCCATATCCCGAGGGAACTTGATGCAATAGGAACTATTTATTCATAAGGGGGGAGTATTGATCCAAGTGGAAATCGGTGGCCATCCACCAAATCTCCATGGTAATTTTTTCTTTTTACCATCAGGAATATACACCCATGGTATTTGGTGGGAAAAAGAATAATAATAACTAGAGAAAATCCATGTGCATAGTTTTGTTTTTTAACCCATGGAATTAACCCATGGAAATTCACCCATGGTAATTCACCCATGGCATTCACCCATGGAATTCACCCATGGTATTTGAAAAACAAAACACATAACAATTAAATAATGAAAAGACATGAACAAATAAAAATTAAATAATGAAAAGACATGAACAAATAAAAATTAAATAATGAAAAGACATGAATCCTATGAGGACCTCGTAAATACTATATATATGGGCCTCTCATTGTAAATAAGATCATATTCCATTCATGATGTAGTTCTAAATATTCTTCCATTTATTAAAAAAAATTATTTATTGCCATATTATTTTCCTTATTTGATTTTGTCGCATTTACTCTATTTTGTCACATTACTTCCCATTTCATTCCTTTTATAATCTAGATAAACTTATATAGTCGAGAGTTTCACTACAAATTGTCTCTTGCTCATCCAAATAAGTTAAACACATAACCACTTTTAAATCTTATGAGATCCATATGTCTAGTCTAGTTTGCATAAACAAATCCATGTATGTCCAACACTCTTTCTACACGAGGTCTTCCTTGAAATAAAATTCCATAATTTGTGGTGCCACGCAAATACCTAAAAACCCTCTTTACAAATGTCCAATGATACTTCCTTGGTTTTGACATATACTTGCTCAAAAATCCCATTGAATGTGAAATGTATAGTTTAGTATAGACCATTGCATACATCAAACTACCAACAAGACTAGCATAAGGAACATGAGACATGTATTATTCCTCTTCCTATATCTCAGGACAATGATATGTAGATAACTTCACACCTACAGGAATAGGGACCTTGAGCGATATAAATTCATGCATATTCAACCTCTACAATGTTGTCTCAACATATTTCCTCTAATTAAATCGGATTTTCCTATTTTCCCGATCTCTTTTAATTTCCATGCCCACAATAAAATTTGTAGCACCAAGATATTTCATATAAAATTTAGAAGACAACTGGGTTTTTACCTCCTTGATGATTTCCTGGTTGTTTCCAATCACCAACATATCATCAACATACAACACCACATAAATAAAATTATCTCCAATTGATTTGAAATACACATAGTGATCAACTTTGCTCCTTGTGAAACCAAGTCCCAAAGTATAACTATCAAACTTTTGATACCACATCCTTGGAGATTGTTTTAACCCACACAATTAATTTTTTAGTTTGCATACCAACTCTTTCTTACCTTTCACTACAAAACCTTCTGGCTATTTCATGTAGATTTATTCTTCAATATCCCCACGCATGAATGTTGTATTTACATGCATCTATTCTACTTCAAGATCAAAAGAAAAAAAAATAGACAACATAAATCCAATAGAATTCAATTTAGCAACAAGAGAAAAAATTTCACCAAAATCTATTCCTTCTACTTGGGAATATCCCTTTGCTACTAGGAAAGCTTTATACTTCTCAAATTTACCTTTTGCATTCAACTTATTCTTAAACACCCATTTTCAACCAACATGCTTTCTTCCAACTGGAAAATCAACTATATCCCAAGCCTAATTTTTATCCAAGGTAGCCATTTATTCAACCATGGATTTCTTCTAGAGTTTACCATCCTCGCAACCCACTGCCTCCCTAACAGTTCTAGAATCATCATCAATAATAAACAAAGAAAAATTGGAACAAAAATTAGGTAGAGAATACTTTCTAGTTTACTTGTTTATTGAACCAATCTCCTCAATACTGGAGTATGAGGTTCTTCTTCTTATTATTGATGTTCTTTTGTTGAGTCATATTCTTCACCTTCTAACTCAAACTCTATCTTATATGGCTCTTTTTATTTTGGTGGGACTTCCTATTTGGGAACATATTTAACCTCTCTAAAGACAACTTACCAGATGTAGACAACCTTCTTAGTTTCTAGGTTCCAATTTTTATATCCTTTTACACCATCATTATAACCTATAAAGATACACTTTTCAACTTTATTATCCATCTTACTCCTATTTTCCTTTGTAACATGTCCATAAGAATCACAAACAAACACTCTAAGATATTCAAGAGAGGGTTTCTTACCATTCCATGCCTCATGCAGAGTTTTGTCAACTGACACTAATAAGGGTGATCTATTTACCAGGTAACATGTAGTACCCACTAACTCTACCTAGAATTCTTGTCACAACCTGGCACCACCGAGTATGCTCATTGATTTTCCCATCATCATCTTATTCATCCTTTTGGCAACCCCATTCTATTTAGGTGTGTATGTAGTACTCTTCTTCCTTTTTATACCGCTCTTCTTACAAATATCCTTGAATTCATTTATGCAGAAATCTCCACCATTATTTATCCTCAACACCTTTATTTTCTTCTATGTTTGGTTGTTCACAAGAACCTTAAACTCTTGAAATTTACCAAAGACCTCATATTTATTTTGAAGGAAATAAATCCATGTATTCCTCGAGAAATCATCAATGAACAAAACATAAGACTCAGATTTACCTATTGATGGAACATGAAAAATTCCAAACACATCACTAGGTACTAA
>ML846525.1:0-10054 GCA_009831015.1 Picea engelmannii
CAAAGACCTTACAGACTGAATCCCAAATATAAGTAGAAAGTCAAGATTGAATTAGACAGAATGTTGGAAGAAGCAATCATAGAACATGTTGAAGAGTCAGAATGAATTATCCCTATGGTGGTCCAAGATAAGAAGTTAGGAGAGATCATAATCTGTGTAGACTTGAGGAACCTGAATGATGCATGTCTACATGATCCATTCCCTACATCGTTTATTGATGAAGTGTTGGACAATGTGAGAGGACAGGAAGTTTACTCCTTCACAGATGGATTTTCAGGTTATCACCAGATCATGATTGCTAAGGAAGTTCTCCATAAGACCACATTTGCAACATAATGCGGATCTTACCAACACATAGTGATGCCTTTCGGATTGAAGAATGCACCAACCATCTTTTCTAGGGTGGTGGTCGAAGCATTCAAGGAATTTTTACATAAATTTTTGGAAGCATATTTTGATGATTGGACTAATTTTAGCTTATTGCAAAATGATATTGAATGTTTAGGACTAATTTTGGATAAGTGCAGGCAATGTCATATTTCCCTAAACCTAAAGAAGTGCATATTCTTTTCACCCTTTGGAGTGTTTCTAGGCCATATTCTATGTAAGCAGGGGTTGCTGGTAGATCCCTCCAAGATTTCCATCATCCTTGATATACCTCTGCCTACTTTGGTTAGACAGTTGCACACTGTGCTGGGACATACAAGATACTAAAGAAATTTCATCAAGGGATATGCACAGATAAAAACACCTATGGAGAAGTTATTAAAGAAACATTGTCAGTTCCAATGGTCATAGGAATGTTAGCAGAGCTTCAACAAACTAAAACAAAAAATGGTCACTGTGCCCATTCTTGTTTTCCCAGATTGGAGTTAGGAATTCCTTGTGCACATCGATGCATCATCTATTTCATTAGGAGAAGTGTTAGCACAACCATGAGCATGAAATATTGACCATATGTTAGCCTTTGATAGAAGGAAGCTCTCTACAGTTGAGATAAATTATGCTACCACTGAAAGAGAAGGTTTAGACATGGTGTGTGCGCTGCAGAATTTTAGTAACTACTTTTTGGGAGGACACTTTAAGATGTTCACTGATCACTCTGCACTGAAATACTTAGTCAACAAGCCAGTGTTGGGGGGAAGAATATGCAGATGGTTGTTGTTATTTCAGGAATATGATTTTGAAATAGTGATCAAGCTAGGGAGAATGAACAAGGGACTTGATCACTTGTCCAGGTTAGAGCATGGAGAGGAACCTAGTAGTATAGATGATACACTGCTAGATGCACAATTGTTGGCCATCAGAAAGGTTGATGATCACTTCACTGAGATAGTTCAATTCCTATCAACAAGAATGGAACCTCGTGAATATACAATTATCCAAAAGAAGCAGCTGGTAGTTCGTGCTACATATTTTTCACTTATAGCTGGACAACTTTATAAGATGGGACCTGATGAGTTCCTGAGGAGATGCATTATGGAGGCAGAAATAACATTGATTCTGGTAGAAGCACATGAAGTCATTGCAGGAGGACACTATGCAGGAAAAGCAACAACATAGAAGGTTCTTAGAGCTAGCCTTTGGTGGCCCACTTTACACAAAGATGCGAAGGAATACTACAGAGCCTGTGATGTATGCCAAAGATTTGGAAAACCCTTCAGAAGAGATGAGATGACTTTAACACCTCATCTAACTTTGCAGGAATTTAAGAAATGGGCAATTGATTTTGTAGGACCTATCAACCCACCAGGGAAGTGCACAGGAGTGAGATACATCATCACTGCAACAAAGTATTTGACCAGATGGGAAGAAGCAAGAGCATTCAAGGATTGTAGTGAAAATATAGCTGTGCGATTCATATTTGATGATATCATAACCAGATTTGGATGTTTTTGGTGCAATTATATGCATAATATATTACCAAACATAAATTATCAACCGAGATTCGTAATCAGTAGAGTTGATGCACTATATGCGCCGATAACAAATAGGTTCCTATGTCTGCTTAGTATAGATTAGATAATAAAACCATTTAGAAACCAACACACTCTTAAAAATAACAATCGTCACTCAATTCGAAAGATGGAAAGAAAAACTCATAAACAAACAAAATATCTTGCTCGGGTGATGGACATGTTCATTGATGGCTCATGAAAAGAAAAGATGAACTTTGATTCTATGTCCTGAAACAATTAAACTAACATGTAGGATGCTCCATTTAAAGCTCATGTATGGTGAAATATGGATATCCAACTGTTCCTGCATTACCACACTTTGCAACAAATTCGAACAGTGAAATCAAACAAAATAACATGAAATCAAAATAACAACTACATGAAATAAAAATCTACACTAACAATTTACAATAAGCTTACCAAGCTGGATCAGTGGCCCTTGCCGATGCCAACATGGAAGCTTTAGATCAACAGATGATAACTTCTAAGAGAGAGAAAATCACGAAATCCAAACTTGCATTAATCTTCAACAGGTAGGTTTACAAAAGGAGTCTCTTCATGAATCCAATCTACATCATAAAAATTCTCCTCAAGAACCTATCTCATAACAATTCCCTTAATCTACATAATAATGAATCCTCTTTTCAATATACATAATAATGATTCTCATCCCCCCCTCATGAAGAGAAGGCACTCTGTTTTATACATGAGATCTTTGGAAAGGAGATAAACATCTCATAATTACAGATCCACTTTTCTCTCAAACCATTTCCCTTTATTACAAAATACAATCCCTTCAAATCCTCACACATATCTCTCATATATCTTGGATAATATATGACAACTAAATCTCCATGATCTTCTCCTTGGATTAGTATTGAATTATCTCCTCAAATATTGAAATGGTGGAGGAAGTATTCGAGAAGTCTTTTGAATTAATCCTTCACATATTCCTACACATGATAAAGCTCACACATTTTTGAGATATATGAAAACATGTCAATTTTCTAATATTTAATCACAAATTCCCTTTTAATACTAAAATAAATGATTTGGAAAATAATAAGGTTTAACCCATATTTAATTATGAAAATAGTATCATGGGAGGTTAATGGGGAGATGAAATGTGAAGACTGATGAAGGGAAAGGTGGATGGAAATATGACATTTCTGAGTGCCAACAGATGCCTGAAGATCCTTATGAGTGATCAAGGTACACATTTTATTAATAAGACTATTGAAGCCTTGACTCAGGAATTAGAAGTCCACCATCATAAGAGCACACCAAACCATCCGAAAGCCAATGGTATAGTCGAATATTTCAATACTATCTTGGAGACAATGCTAACGAAGATTTTCAGTGTGAACAGGGATGATTGGAATTTGAGAGTACCGACAGTATTATGGGCCTATAGAACCACTTGAAAAAAGATGACAATGCAGACTCCCTTTAAGTTGGTTTATGGTATCGAAGTTGTGGTACCTATGGAATATTTAGTTCCTAGCTTAAGAATTGCAACATTTACAGATATGGATGACACAGGTGTTGTGCAAGATAGAATTGCGTAGTTGGTAGAATTGGAAGAAGACAGATTCATTGTAGGATTTCACCAACAGGACAGAAAGAATGAGAAAAGGCCTACCATGACAGACACATCAAGGATAAAGCCTTTAAGCAAGAAGATCTGGTATTGGTATATGAAAACAAGTTCATGAAGCATCCAGGGAAGTTCATGACAGATTGGCTTGGGCCATATGAGGTTGCCTACATTACAGAAGGAGGAGTTGCACAGTTGAAGACTTTGAAGGGAGAATGGAAGGAAGGCTTGGTAAATGGGAGTCGATTGAAATTGTAATACAAAAACTAGTTGCCTTGCAGCTCTCAGTAAAATAATAAGAAGAAGGGTCTAGGTACCAGGTGCAGTTGAAATTGGGTACCAGACATAGAAAAGATAGTCTGCACAAGGAAGGGAGGAACAAAACAGAGAGCACAAGATTCTCCATGCAGCTTGAAGACAAATAGAAAAAGAAGGTTCAAACCTCCAGTGCCTCGAGACGAGTCACTGGTGAGTTTTGGGGGCCTCTTGGCCCTTGGTTATGCAAGAAAGTGAAGATTAAGGAAGAAAGGAGAAATACAAATTGCGTGAAAAGAACACTGATTGATATTGGGTCGAAGTGGTTAAAGAAGCAGAAAACAAGGAGCGAAGTAAGGAAAAGCTACCCGTTGAATGAGAAGATCGAGGATGACAGATCATAAAGGAAGATATATCGTGGACAACTCAACAAGTGGAAGATAACGTCAACGAGTGATTGGAGAACCTCATGGGAAAGAAGGAACGATAGGCTGGCAAATCCCTAAAAACACGGGTCAAGTTGAACTAGGGTTTTAGACCTAGGGTTTTGGTATCTAGGGTTTTTGACACCTAGACATTTGTCATTGTAATGTATAAATAAAAGGTCTAGAGGACCTGGGAGGGGTTGTTCTTTGTTGGTGATTGTTCATCGTTATTGTGGATAATTATTGTTGTTGATACTATTGTATGTTGAGCAAGAGAGACAAGTGTTGCGTGTGAGAGCATTCTGTATTGTAAAGATATTCAGTTGGGTGCGAAGTTCAATGTTGCAGCTAGGTGCGCAGGGAGAGGAGATAGAGAAGAGAGAGAGAGAGATCTACAAACTAAGAGTACAGATAGAATTGTATGTTTTCACATAATATATCAAGAAACATAGTTTTGTGGACGTAGCCTTAGGGAGAGGGTGAACCACATATATCTTGTTGTTTTGTGTGATTGATGTTGTGTTCTTTTACTTTATGTTATTTGGTTATTGCATCATTTTGTTAGATATGAGATATAGCTCACATAGTAGGTCTAAGGGAAATAAAGAATAACTAGGTCTTTGTGTGTTGTTCCCTTGAATCCACTTGCATTTCCTCTTGTTGTAGACACTTGTGTCCTGCAACCCTCTATTGATACTTTGGGTGAGACTGCATCTGCTCTATAGGTGTTGCCGAAAAGGACAGTAGTTAGGGATTGTTGGTGCGTTGTTAGAGTTGAACCTTAGGTCTGCCCCTGTGCCAACAATTTCACTAAGGAAAGTGAGAAAATAATGGGAGGGGATTGTAATATCCCAAGGTCGATCCCCGGTTGTAAGTATGAATGTAACATGTTTTTTAGGCTGGTGAGCCAAGTAATTATAAGAGGGTACACTTATATGTTTATTAGGCTGGAGAGCCTATTTTGCACATGTAAATATTCATGTTATTAATAAAACAACATTGTTGTGTGTAGACCAACCACAAAGAAAGAGTATGGGGGACTAAGCTCCACTATGATGGGTAAGGGTGGGGGGCTGAGAGACTAGGAAAAGGGGTTAATATTAAGGAATTAACCCAAGGGAATATTATAATGTATTTCCTAAAATTACTAAAGTTGGGAAATAAACCCAGTTATCCTAAGTTCCTTTGGGGAGAGGAACAAACTCCAAGTGGAGAGGGACAAGCTCCCAAGAGAGCCAGGTGTCAACCTGGGCGCATGCAAATTTATGTGGGAATTTCCACCATTGTGGGGGTTTTCTCTGGGCAGTTAGGCACTCATGAGTTCGCTCACCATCCTCTCTCCCAACATTCTGACTAGGCTAACCATTCATTCCCCGTATTCACCCACGCACTGAGAAAGCACGCAGGGAGTCGGTCCGTCATTGTTGAACCTGTAACCATAATGAAACTCTGCTCAAGCTCGAACTGATATATTACTGAACATGTACCCTATGGGTTGCATGTGTTTCACCATTTCCCCACATCCATTTTATATTGTTGTCATCACCTTGCCTGTGTGTTGAGAAGTGGGAGTGAAGAAGTAGCTTTTTAGGCCCATGGATAGAAGAAGAAGGTTGTTAGACCTATGAGCTACTCTCTCCAGGTGAGAGAGGTTGTTGTGATTAAAGAATCAAGTTGTCATTCATGTGATAAAATCTCTCCATGTGAGAGACTGTGCTGAGGAAATGAGTTCTCCTATGAGAAACTCTCTCCATGAGAGAGAGTGTGTTGAGGAAGTGGATTCGCCTAGAGGGAGTCCAGTAGCAGTTACAAAGCTCTGAGAATTTTGTCTGGCATGTTGTTGAAGCCCTAGAAGGGAGGTGGAGCAGCCAATGGACTATGTGACAGTGAAGGTGTACACTCCTGGGGTGGGACAGGCATGTGGGGAATGAGAGTCTATGAGTGGTGGGTGTAAGTGGCTCCTTGGAGGAAATCCTTCATGTTGTACTATGCAACTTCATGTTTTCCCTGCCTAGCCTAGGAATCCATTGCCTAGTAGAGTTTAGTCCCAGCTCAGGGGTGACCCACTGCTGAGAGTGATGAGTATCATGGTCTAAGGTTGGGAGGTTCGTGGAAGGTCTGCACATAGTTGGTGTACTTCAATTAAGAGATAAGTATCATTTATGTGCTTAATGGTTAAATGATGTATTTTAGTGCATGTCTATGATTCTTGTAATAATATTATGTGTTCCGCTGCATGTATGTTTACACATTATCTCTTTTATTTCTTGTTAAGTTTATATGTGTTTTATTCCACAAAAGAGCTATGTTTTCCATTTCCCAACAGGTCTATGTCTGGGCATGGAAAATTTTAATTACCTATAAAATAGCTTGAGATCGTGTGTGTCTGAGGTAGCGTTACCCAACAGAGGTTGATGGTTGGGAACGTTAAAAAATGGTATCAGAGCAAGACGATGTTTACAGAGTGATGTTGCCTGGCCTATTGGTGGCTGGGGATGTTACATATCCCTTCCCATAATTTCTTAAATTCATCAATAAGTGGTTGGAGGTAGACTTCCATTCTCTTCACTTGTCTTCTACCCAGGACTATAAGAGCCACCATAAGATGTTCATTCTTCACGGACAACCATGGGGGGATATTGTTATTGATCACTACCACTGGAAAAAAAGAATAGTTGGTGTTTTGGAGGGAATACAGGTTAACTCCATCCATAGCTACACTCAATCGTAGGCTCTATACTTCATCCTTGAATTTATCGGGCCATGTATCCTCTATATGCTTCATGGCTATAGAATATGTTGGGATTCACATAACTCCTAGCTCACTTCTATGTGAGACATGCCACCCCTACAACATGGCTAATTTTTTGCAATGAAAGAGCCTTTGAATCCTTGGAATTATAGGCATGTGCCTCAATATATTATGAGGAGGACCATGTGCCTTACCCTTTTTTATGGTACTTGTCATGCCCACATTCTAGACATGTCTTTTTTTCTGCATATTCATTTTTATATAGAATAAAATCATTCAGACATACGTCGTACGATATGTACTCTACACTCAATGTTTTCATCATTTGTTTTTCCTTTGTGCAGTTATCAGGAAAGACATTATCACCCAAAAGTACTTTATCTTTGAGTCACCTACAATTAGTGGGAAATATAAATGTACATTGTCATTAAGCATGAATAAAATCAACAATTTTCTTCATTCAATGTGTGATAAGATTCCTTAAATATTTATGGGACTTAATGGTTAGTTACCTCAAAAGTGTCAAGAAACATGTGTCTGATATACCATACATTTATTTCAAGTTGTACAGTAACATTGTTGTCCCTAGATGGGTATACCTTAACCCCTGTACTCGACCAAAGAGAGGGGTAGTGGAAGAAAATTTCAAGCTTCCAAAGAAGGTATCTATGACATCAACACCATCCCCTAGTTCATTTTGTTGGAATGCATATAAAAACATTCCCTTTATGGCTTGGGTATCCCACAAGAAATCATTCATACCAACTTGTATACAATCACCTTCATCCACAACATGTGAAGTGTTGATATTATGTTAGCTGCGGGAGGTATTAACCTCTACATGTAACCTTTGACGAGTCTAGAATATTCTAGGAAGCAAAAGAAACCCTAGAAGGTTAGGAAATAACCTTAGAAGACAAGTCGGCTCAAGATAATAATTTATGTTAAATTATTATTCTCCATAATTAGAAGTCAGCCTAGTTAGTTCACTTGGAGGACTATAAATAAGAGGACGTTAGAGATCGTTTGTCACGCTCACTCTCACAATTGCATAAGGACAAGTGGTGTGCATGACTAGAGGTGAGTTCCAGCTACTACTATAGTGACTTGGTCTTTGGTTGTGGTTTGGACTTTCTTTCTTGGTTATGGTTTGGACTCTCTGCTTGGTAGGCTAGCTTTGGAGAGAAGGACGCTACCTTGGTTGGCTATTGGTTCTATGGTTTTCTTCTGGAATTATTCTATCTGACAAGGTTAAGGTGCTCAGGGGTGGGTTCAACCTATGGTTGGGTGACAATATTGCTATATTTTCTATAGAGAAATGAGCACACCTATTATTCTAACAGGTTATGGGCCCACACTATCTTTGGATAGTTTAACCACTAGAAGGTAGATTGGGAGGATTTTATCAATTGCAGTTTCAGTTGCAGTCAAAGTTTTGTTGCAACAACAAAACCCTAACCCTTGTGTTGAGGCACATTAAGTGAAGTGCTTGACCTAATTCTTGGATAACCTAGTGCACCCTAGCCTAGCACACCTCCTAGTACTCTTAACAAGCCAAGACGTCAAGTTTGAAATTTTGGTCAAAGTCAACACTTGACCAAGTCAAAATCTAAGGTTGACCAGTCAAAAGTCAAAATGGAAGGAAGTTATGAAGAAATAAGACCTAGCATGAAGAAAGTGTATGTTGTGCCCAAGAGAAATCTACAAAAAGGAACATTATTAGGTTTACCAATCCTCTGGCAGTTAAACCTTTGGTCCAAAAAAGTCATTCTAAAGTTTATCATCACAGTTTGGTAACAAAGGTATGTACCTATACATGTTGTTTTAATTTGTATCATTAGCATGAGTGTGTTTTCAGGGAATGTACAAGGGATATTTTCCAAAGAAGCAATCTTGCATTCAGTGCATTCAGAATATCAACACACTCTCCATGTTTGACTTGATATATCTCTGGCTATTATGGCATTATGAACTTCTAGTCAAAGTTATAAGTTGAATTTAGTCAAGATCTTATAAGGTTGAGATCTTATAAATATACTTGTCCCATAAGAAAAGAAATTCAAGTGGAACAATATAAAGACTCCAGTGTTTCATATCAATTATAATTATTGTCACTCAAGTGAGTATTGATAAGTAATTAGTAGCTTATACTACTCAGTGTACTTATTTGCAAATATGAACTAATACCTACTCAAGGAGATATTTCTTGTTCTTGTTCTCAGACTATATCATCTTAGCAATGCTACAAAGAAACTATCATTCATATGAAATATGTTTTATCGGAAACATTGTTGTTCTTGTTGTCTCAGGCGGGTTATTTCATGAAGGGTATCATGAAGATGTCTTTCTAGGCTTGTAGAAATTGCCTCTATCATTTTCCTTATTCTTGTTTCAACTTCCTATCATAAAAATATTGTATGGGATCTTTCTTTTGCTTCTTGTTGTATTCCAGACAGGTACCCATCTGAAATATGTTGACAAACCTTTGATGAACAAACTTTGCATAAGCCATCATAGAATAATTTTATAAGGATGACACAATGCTTGCAACAACTAGAACAGGCTTCTGACACTTTGTAGAAAGAAAAGAGAGGTGCAACAAATGGAAGCATGGACTCTCTAAGATAGAGGAAATTTATTGCAAAATTCTAGAAACATGTGGTGTCGGGATTAGGAAGGAGCTAATCCCCAATGATATGGTCCATTGAAGAATACGTGAAGAATTATAAATAGAATATTTGATATATACAAGGAGAGATTTGGGGCTAGAGGGTTCTCCCAGAAGGAGGGAGAAGATTATGATGACAACTTGTTCTAGTAACTAGATATACCTCTACCTGAACCATTATATCTATTGCAGTATCCACGGGTTGGAGTTTACATTAGAAGGATGTAAATACTGTTATTCTCAATAGAGTAATTAAAAAAGAATCATATGTAAATAAACCTCAAGTTTTTGAGGTATACTAGAAGAGACCCATGAATGTAGATGGAAGAATACCTTGTATGGATTCAAGAAACTTGGTGTAGAGCCTCTCATGTACAACATAAGCGTGGTGAAAACTTC
>ML846525.1:44416-65793 GCA_009831015.1 Picea engelmannii
TTGCTCAACCTTCCTCCTATTTTAGGGGGAGTATCTGGTCGTACTCGTTCATCGGTACCTCCTTCACACACTCCTGTGAGTGCTACCATCTTAGGATCAGCTTTGCTTGGTTCTACCTTACTTAGGTCCAATTCCCAAGGTCATACAGTCACTCGCTCTCCTTTACTCGGAAGCGGGGGACCCACTTCCTCTCAAGGAGGGAGCACCAACCCACCTAGTCCCCATCAAGGGTCAGGTTCACAACACACTATGGCTGGAAATAACATTCCTACCCCACTACAGATGCCATACTTGGCCTCTCTCAACATACCGGATCTCACAAAACTTACCAATGATCCTATATTGCATGACGCCACATGGCCTGCAATGCCAACCAAACTTCCTTCAGGCATACCAAAGTTTGAAGGAAAGGCAGGGGATGACCCCACCAATCATGTCATGACCTTTCATCTATGGTGTTCTTCCAATAGCATCATGGATGACTCCAACAGACTGTGATTATTTCAATGCACACTTATCGGCCCATCAGCCAAATGGTATGTCGAAGAAAAATCAGGGTCCCACACGACCTTTGAATCCTTGGCCAAAGAATTCTTAATTTTTTTCCAATTATCCATCCGCCATGACAATGGTCTAGAACTACTGTCCAACTTCAAACAGACCTCAGCCACCCACATCACTGACCACATTCATGAATGGCGTAGGCGACGTAGTTTGTGTAAAGCAGAAACCACCAAGCAACAGTGCCTTGACTGGTTTCTTAGATCACTTGTCGCTCTCCTCGGGAAGGATGTAGCCTCCACCTTCCCACAATATGAAGAGGAATCCATCAGCAAGGCTCAACAATATGACCTCATTTATTCACAGTCAGGATACTTATACACAGTAGTTCCTGATCTTCCGAAATCTATGCCATTTGGCCAAGACAAACCTGGGATGTCTCACTCAGCAGACGGACTAATAGGTTCCACCACACACCATAGTCCACAACCCCAACCACCACCAATGTATGGAACACCTCAATACCCGCCGGCATATGGGGACACTTCTTACTACCCCCCACCCCCTTATCAACAACCATATCCTGTTGTTATACCTCCACCCATCAGTAGACCACCACCAACACCCCCCATACATCCACATCCTCCAACCTCCAGTGGTACTCCCTCCACGTCAGCTTATAGTACTAGTGAAATCACGACGCCTTCCTATGTACCCTATGGATCGGTACCACCACAAAATCCATACTTTCCCTTTCCAGGTCCTCCACAACCCATGGCTCCCTCACATCCTCATGCAGGGGTAAACTTTGTTCAACCCTCTGCTGCTCAACAATACCAAAATTTTGAATAGTTGAACACAGCCAACCCAACTCACCCTTCGAACAATGCTAAGAAGAAAGGAAGGAACAGGAATAACAACAATCCTAGTCAAGGTGGGAATCAACCCCCACAGCACCAACCCACTGGGGGTAATCAGAACCAAGGGAACCAAAACCCCCAAGGGGGCAATAACAAAAAACACCAAGGGCAGAATACTATTAAAAACATCCAACCTTGTGCTCTTTGTGGCATGTACGGTCATTACACCCACCATTGCCCCCAGATTGTTGATTTCAAGAGGTTGAAAAACTCTGGGAGCCTTCCCCCCTCCCCAGCGCAACCTACACTGCAGCAGGCACAACAACAGTATGCACAACAACCCCCTCCTGCTGTGCTGCAAAATCCTATCCCACATCAAGGTGTCATAAACACCCATTAGGATGCGCAGCATCCCCCACCTCAGGTGGGCCAATATCACAATCCCAACAATCCAATAGAGAGAACAATTATCCTCACCAGTGAGGAAGAAATTCTTATGCAAACACGCAATCGTCAGTATCCTACAATAGCTGAGTCTACTCCCATCTCTTCAGAGACAAACCCTACACCGACAGGACCCCCGTTGATGATCCCCCGCCCTTTGGCTGAACCACCATTACGCATCCCTCGCATCCCCTTGCGCAGGAATGTTCACAATCCACAGGCTAGGGCAGCACATAACTACAGTTTGGTAGATGACTTAGCACAATCTCCAGCTGCCATGTCAGTTCTGGAAGTCCTCCAGACTTGTCCAACGCAACGGAAATCACTACTTTCCACCTTGAGGGCAGTCGACCCCACTGATACTCGACTCATTACTTTTGACCTTGATAGCTGCGAACCGCGTCTTCCCGTTGCAGTTGCTATTCAAATACCAGTAAAAATACGGAACATCACCGTCCATCGATGTATCATCGATGAAGGGGCATCTACATGTATCATGTCCAAAACAGTATGGAAGAAACTTGGTTCCCCAGAACTCATACCTTCCGCCATCACATTACGAGCTTATGATGGATGACCATCATCTCCTGAAGGGCTCTTCCAAAATGTCCCCGTGGAACTCAGGGGAAAAACGATTCCCATTGACATTGAAGTTATCGACGCTCAACTCGATTACAATATCTTGTTTGGACGTAGCTACATGTATGCTATGAAGGCAGTGGCATCATCAGTCTTTACGACAATCATGTTCCCCCACAACGGAAATATTGTGACCATTGACCAAGTCTCACATTACGAGCCTAACCCATCTGCCAATCTCGATAATATTCTTCCTCAAATTCACACTAACAAAGACGTATATCCACTTATCGAGATGGGTCCTGGTATTTTCAAAGATCCATCCTTGTTAGGGACATACCATGGAGCACCACCACTCCTTCCCCCTAATCAAGTATGCGTCATTTCCTCTAACACAACTCACACAGAGGATGCTCATCCCCCTCAGGAGGCTTCAGTCATTCCTGACGTCTCAACAGTCGCAGCACCACTCCCACAGGAGCCTCCTGTGCACTCGTCGACCCCTACGGTCCATGAATCCACACCCCCTCAAAGGCCTAGTCGCATTTGGGAGACAGTTCCCCGACCCCTCACTCAAATTCCCCTCTTTTACCCTCCACCCGGTATAGAATCTTTCCAGGTAGCCGCAATGCTCACCTTACCCAACATGGTGCTAGCAATCCCAGTGTGGTACTTACATCCACCTGTGATGGTCCCTTGCCCACAGGAAGGACTCCCCATGACGATTCATGTCCTCACTCCCACTACCCCCACTACCCCCATACTCCCTACTCCCCCTGCTACAGCTGGGGAAAGGAGAAAGAAGAAGTATCCCACAAATCCACTTCCTCCACGCATCCCACCACCTTGCGCATTGTGTGACAAAGAGGGTCACCAAACCAACAACTACCCATCACTACCGGAATTACGGAATTTGATTCCCCCCAATCCAACCCCAACACCACCCATTACTACTGCTACCACTCAACCTTCCAGTAGTAAAGGGTTAAAGACAAAATTCGTGTGTGCCATCTGTTCTGAGTATGGCCATTACACCCATCATTGTCCAGCACTGCCTTGTTTCCGACAGGCATTAGCTATCATAAGCCGAGACTTTCAGAACAACCCATGTCCTTGTACGTCCTCCACAACAACTCTCACTGACATTCGCTATGTCACTACTTTAGTCCATGAACGCATGAGATGCCCTTGCTCTCTTTGTGATTCATTGGCTCATTTTACATACCAATGTCCGATGATCATCGAATATAGGCAGCATCAATTAGCCCTATTGCACCAAACTGCAGAGGCAGTAATTGACCTTACTTCGCCACTAGCAAATCTTCACGTCGTTTCTCCTGAACCTGAGGCACTCCCAACACCTCCTTGGTTCTTAGATGACATATATGAGGATTTACCCTGTAACCCACCCAACTCTCCTGCTCATCCCCCTACGGAGACTCTCCATACCACTACTACGGGTACCCCCCAGTACCTCAATATATGGTTTATGTCAAGTGAACCCTCACCATCTCCGAGGGATACCCCCTCTGATTCTTCGGAAGGGGGCACTCACACTATCACTAAGATCACTCCTCACGATCCATTATATTCCTGTCATTTCCAATGCGATGAAGAAATACTGGAAGAGATACAACGCCCAGACTCTCCCTGGGACGCACTACATCATCGTGCACTCTTCCTTCCACAGGAAGCCCTCATGCCTCCTAGCCACAATCCCATTTACGCGGTCGAAACCAAAGATTTTATCCCATCAGGAATGATCGATTGGTTCAACAATCCTATTCCTGCACCCGATGCTTTTGAAGAAGGTAATCTGGCCAATATTTCCCCCACCATCAAAATCGACATCTCCATTAAACCGGACATCGTCGAAGAAATCATCATTGGAGCTGCTTGCACTCCTCAGGAAATCGCCGCATATAAAACCCTCTTCTAGGAATATAGGGATATCTTTGCCTGGTCATACACAGAGATGCTTGGCCTTGATCCCTCTATCGTCGAACATCGCATCGACACCTAGGCTGACATCACACCAGTTCACCAGAAACAATGACCGCTACATCCATCCAAGGCCGCGGCCATCAAAGCCAAAATTGACAAATTACGTACGACCGGATTTATTTACCCCATTGCTTATACCTCATGGGTTTCCAACCCTGTTCCCGTCGACAAAAAACATGGCTCTATTCGCATCTGCACCGAATTTATCTATATCAATAATGCATGTCCAAAAGACAACTTTCCAACGCCTTTCATCGATCATATTATCGACGACTGCGCAGGCCATGAGGCTCTCTCCTTTATGGATGGATTCTCTGGCTATAACCAAATTCAGATCCACCTAGCCGATCAATATAAAACCGCATTCATTACCCTGTGGCGTACTTTTGCGTATCGTGTCATGCCTTTCGGCCTAAATAATGCTGGCGCAACTTTCCAGCGGGCCATGACATACATTTTTCACGATCTGGCTAAAATCATACTCGCCTACTTGGATGACCTCACTGCTCACTCCAAGAAACGCATCCAACACCTCGATGATTTACGAATCATCTTTCAACGGTGTCATCAGTACAACATCGGCTTGAACCCTCTCAAGTGTGTGTTCTGCGTCACCACAGGGCACCTCCTCGGTTTCATCGTTTCACAAAGCGGTATCACCGTGGACCCCCTCAAAGTCCAAGACATCACCGAAATTCCCCCTCCTCAGAATTTAAGACAACTACAGAGTCTACAAGGCAAAGCCAACTTTCTGAAACGCTTTGTTCCTGATTACACTATCCGCGCACATGGTTTCCTTCGCTTACTGCGTCACGACAAGGGCCTTCTTACTCTTTGGTGTTGAGAACTCGAGGTTGTACTCCTGAAGTATAACGATCCAGTGAGCGAATTTGCCGTTAACTTGGCGATGGCTGAGGAAATATTGCATAGGGTTGGAATCTGCAATGACCTTGGTGGTGCGAAGCAGAATGTAATGGCGCAGTTTCTGAACTGCGAGGATAGCTGCAAGAGTAAGTTTCTCTTCATGTTTGTACTTCAGGGGTGGTCGTGAGAGGTTCTTACTGACGTAGTAAATGGCGTGTTCACGATTGTCATCTTTGAGCTGGACGAGGACGCCGACTACTGATACAGCTGATGCTGATACATAGAGGATGTAGTCGCGATTGTAGTCAGGTGCACTAATCAAAGGTGCATTGGAAAGTGCTGCCTTAGCATCATCATCGACGCCCAACATCATCATATTCATCACCTTAGCATTTTCCTCGACTCTCAACTGGTCGTTCTCCAACTCAACAATGTGTACCATGTACGCGATCCGTGTCTCTTTCGCAAATACCTGCAGGTTAGATTATTATCTCGACATTTTGATTCCATTACATTTACACATATTCCAAGAGAATTGAATCAAACAATAGATGAAATAGCTAACATGGTGCTAGATTGGCATATATCACATCAAGCTACACATACATAAACATCTCATATATCCTGTCACAACATATAGATAGAATAGACATCATCATCATTAACACAAAACACATGTAAACAACATTTGGATCTCACAAAAGGTGTATACTCATATATATATATATGGGCCCCTCAGGCCGTCCGAATGTTTACATACAAAAAATATATATACATCGGCCCGCAGGCCAGTGCCACATCTTGGTACAAAACTTGGCTGACCAGCCTATCAAAAAGGTATACACAGTACATACATACATCAGGGTGCCTCTATCGCAGCCCCAGTTGCTCTTCCCTTAGGAGGAGGTGGTGGCCCACCCCCACCTGCCTCAAGTGGTGGTGGTGGAACACCCGCAGGACCCTCCTGCCCTGGGGACAGGCATCCACTCGTCATCACAGCAAGCATAGCTGCTCACCGCACTAGGCCCCGCCATGGTGGCGGTAACCCTATGCACTATTCTAGGAACCCCTCATCCTGGATACAGATCCACATTCCCTCAGGCACGTCCTACAACACCGTCTCAAAACGACGGTGTATATCATCCAAATCGACTCCAACTGCCGTCGGAGGAGCGTGTGATGGCCCTGCACCAGGGTCATCAAATCGGTGCCTCCTCACTGATCTCTCGGGCTCTGCTGGTGCCCCTGCAGCCTCATCCCGTCACCGCCTCCCTCCACGTGGAGGTCTCTCCAACTCTCGTTGAGCCGACGCTCTATACAACTCCACCTCGCGCCCGCGAGGTGCCAAATCTGCACATGCACAAAACAAGCAACAGCCGATCATATCAGTATCTCTATCACATATATATGCACTGATATATCAAAACATAACATAAATCAAACCATACAAGTACACAACATACCTCGATGGTCGAACACCTCCCCAGGAGGCAACACCATGATCGGGTCCCCCCGGAAGTCAACCCCAGCATAGGGGTACTGAAGCATGACTTGTGACATCTACCGCCATATCTGCGCTGCCTGCGCAGTAAAGTAGTGCCCGCCCTCTCCACCACCGTGGCGAACCAAAATGATGACCACCACCTCAAGCGCGGCTCTCGTGCCCCTGGTGCCTCTAGTAGCACCCTCGGGCGCAGCATCGGCACCCTCTCCAAGAAATAGGCCACCAGGATGGAGCCAAACGCAAACTCCCCGGTACCTGTCGACCAACATCGGTCTAGTTACGTGATCATCCGCGCGTGAAGGGTCAAACCCTCGTACGACCCCCCGTACCTACCCTGCCCAAAAATTTGGAAACCTATTGCTATGCAGGATGATCAGACCACTAACCTAAAACTCGCACACCATCGATCGAATACCTCGTGCTCCCGAAATCACTTAATCTCCTCTGAATCTGCTCAGAAACTCACTGTAGCAGCAGGTACAAATGAGGTGGCAATGTGGGACCTACAACTATATATAGGCCTTTTTCCAAACTTCCACTCACCATTCCGAGAGCCCACGACATCCATTTTTCAAGCCGTCTTCAGCCATGGGATCAGCATCCCGCCACCTACATCACAACAGTCTCTGGGATGCTTTTCATCCTGAGCCCCCGGGGCACCTTTTTTTCATATCATGGCCAGGTACGCACATGAATTGTCACATTTATATAATACATGCTCATATCTTTGATTCTCTTCAGATATTGTTCACTTTGGGTATTTGATTGTTCTGTGTGCAGGTCCTTGATCATCATCTCTCAACATCATCCCTTCAGGTATATACTCAACACTGGCATGTAGTTTCTCCCGTTGTATTGCATTTACATTTCCAGTCACACCCTCTGATATTGGCCTTTAGGATACCCATTCCCGGCTCTGCAGTACTCACACCTCCAGTTGCATCTGCAGTACTGTAACCCAGTAGCATTCTCACCCACATGAGTTGTCCTAGTCATAGCACCTTTTGGCACTTTTGACACTCATGTTGTTCTTCATTACCCTTTAGGGATGGGAGTCCTGGTAGTCTTTCATCATGTTGCAGATCAACCACATACTTCTTCTCCTCATTTTTCTAGCTTCCCATATGGACTCCTAGATCATCGCTTCATGGTTACGTTCTTTTTACTTGCACCCCCGCAGGACCACGAACCCACCATTTCATTCACCATCAGTTTGCCCATATGTGAACCTATCTCCATTTCACCTACCTCATACAGAAACTCGCCAATGGGGCCCCCACCCTTCATCAGTTTTCCAAGAATTTTCTGCCCTCCCTGGGGAACTCATTTCACACTGGGGCACCCGTTTCTGTATTTGTACATCTTTCCCACATTTATTCATTATTTATTGTACAAACGCCTTTATTTTCCATTATTTACTTTTGTCATCATTGTTGGCGATCTGGTTTCCTTTTGGCCACATGCAACCCATGTCACCCTTGGTTGGAGCATTACTTCTGATTTACCCTCGTCGACATCATCTATATCTTCATAGTACTACCCAAATCACTTACCTATACCCTCTGAATTTGTTCACCTTGTCTCGCCTCTGGCACAACTTATCCTTGGTCTTGGCGTCCCCCTGACATTCGACCTTGTCACACAGTTGCGGCCACTGTTTGTCTCATACATTCTCCAGCCAAGGGCCGTCTTGAGTCTTCCCACTTCTTGACTTCGTCCATGTACCTCTGCCACTTCCTCACCACAGTAGATTCCGTGAAGCCCTTTTCTTCTGGAAGTCGCGTCCCCCTTTTGTCGACATCAGCACAAATTTTCCAAGAGGGAGATAGTATCTTGATTCTCATTCTCCATTCAATGAGAGATCTCGGACAGCACAGGGGGAAACACCATTGCTCCCTGATGTCGTTGACCCCCATAACATTCGACGCCAACACTTTCTCATGTTGCGGTGGGTCTTACTTTGCGACTATTGCAGTTTTTTCTTATCAGTTGACAAAGACCTCTGAACTTGGTAGGGCCATCAATGCCCACATCACCGTCATTGTTTATTTCCGTGACCTTTACCTATGGTTTAGAGTATGTTCCTTTACATAATTGTCTTCTTCCTTTATCATTCCGCCCCTGAGGGCGCTGCAGTTGTCTACACCAATGTTTCCATCACCTTTTTCCAGAGTTACATAATACGAGCATGGGGCATGCCCGCATCGTTTGTACACAGTTGTATATTGTTACGCACCTTGTGGAAAGTCGGGTCCTACAAGTTCCTTTCTTCCCCAACGGATTGCTCTACACGGTCCTACTCTTGCTCTCCCTTACACCACCATTCTCAGTAAAAGAAACATTGATGGATTTCGGTTATACGTATGCTCCTAACCTCATCCATCAGGGGGCATCTGTTATCACTGAAATTTTGTCCACACATGGCAACAAGAACTCTGCATCGTCAAAACAGGGATGAAGCTATTCATGGCACTGAATCACATTCACAGCATTGCAAAAGGGTAAAAAACTATATCAAGTGACCAAAAATTGAAGGGTGCTTTATAGAATATGGGTGCGCGCGCATATGCGCGTAACAACAACGTATAATGCGCGCATGTGCGCATGATGCGCAGTTGTTGGGTGAAAAACCCACGCACCTGCTAAACGACGCATTTATTGAAATTGGTCGGCCTCCCAACCACTAATGGATCAGCTCCCAAGTCAATTTGGCACCAAATCCGAGCTCAATCCGCATGGTGGGCTGGTCAAAAACCTAATTGAGCCCTAAAGAGCCCCTTTTCACACTCCAAAGAGGTTACATAATCACCCAATGCTAGGCTATAAAAAGCCATGAATAACCATCACTTTCTCAAGGAATTCTATGCATTTTTATGCTACCAAGATTGTTAAGGACTCATTCTTTGACAAGAACACATAGGCATCATTTCACAAGAGCTATCCACCCCTCTCTTGAGTGGATAAGCTTGGATTTCTTTCACCCACATTTTCATCTTTTCATTGTAAGGAGAGCAAGTTTGTGAGGGCCTCAAGAGCCTTCCATTGGAGAAAGAAGGGACCCAAGTCCCCTTTCTTCTTTGTGCCTTTGGATTTCATCAATAGATCAGCTTATACATTGGTGATATTGGTCCATTTGTATTCATTTTTCATTTGTTTTATATGCTCATAGTTTTTATTTGTTTTAGTTTAATTCTTGTTTATAACTTTGTAGTTTCTCTTTCTAACCCTTTGTCTACAACTGTCATGCCTAGCAGAGCCCAACTGGGCATGTAATCACTCTTGATTTGCTCACCTAGTGACGAATTGGGTGCAAACAGTTAGAGTTTTGGGTTTTTTTTATGATAAAAAGGCCTTTGGAGCCTCATTGTAAAATCATATTCTTACGCATTTGAGTAGCCATCACATCTCTTCTCAGAGATAAGTTGCCACCATTCTAGCGAGACTTTCACTCTATATTTCTACAGTTTTGTACATTTCGCTCATTAACAGAAATTGTGTATTACTATATATATATGAGTCATGTTATATATCTGTTATATCTTTGTTATGTTAATGGATCTCTTGCAATATCTATGTATATTTTTGTGTTATGTCTCCACTCTCATTTTTTGCAGAAAATAATCTGGATTAGTGGTATCAGAGCAGGCTGCTCTTGATCATTTTATCAGTGCATGTCCCTGACAAGGTTTGAGTATAGCAAGTTGGGTCTTGAGCTTGTCTCTCTTGAGGACAATCACTCTCGCACACCCAAGAAACCCTTCATGGAATAAGAAAAGAAAAACGACAGAGAAGACGATTCTATGAATCTGTTGCTTGAGAAATCTCTCACACGACAGAGGGACGAAATGATGGATAATTTTTCCCTCATCCTTCAATGCTTGTCAATAACAACTGGTGCGTCTTCATCAAGTGGCCACTTTTGAGGCACCTCTCCTTTCAAGGTACAAGTTAATTTTTATATTCCTATATTTGAAGGACAAATAGATGCACATGCCCTAGAAAAATTGTTAAATCTTCCAGAAGGTTATTTCTTTGTTCACAATATTTTTGACAGGGAAAAGATCACCTTCACACTCCTTAAATCTCTCCCCCATGTCAAACATTGGTGGGAAACTTACTGGGAGAAAATTTCCACATAGGATTCTGGAATATATGGGTTCAAGCCCACTTGGTATTTTTTTGTGGATGTGTTTACGGAGCAATATTACCATGTTGGAAACTATGACGACCAGTACATGAGATGGACCACATTGTGGCAAGAGAGGGGCCAATTAGTATCGGAGTTCAGCAATACCTTCCATACCTTGCGCACCAAACTGGGTATCAAAGACTCTGAGTGACATTTGGTTCTAAAATACCATGGGGCTCTACACAGATACATCCAAACGAAAATGTATTTTCTAGACATCTCATCATTAGTGTTGCTTATCAATATGTTGTTAAAATTGAGAAGAATTTAAGAACCAGAATAAACGGGATTTTGGGTCTGAAAATCTACAACAACCAAAGTATGATAAAGACGTCCCTAACAAAAATCCTCCCGAAAACTAGTCGAAGCCATAGGAAAAGAAGGGTCATAGAGAGACGAAGAAAGACACTTGAAAGTGGTGTGATTTTCACAAAATCACCTGGCACAACACTGATGAATGTCGCTCAAAATAGTCATTAGTGGTCAAGATCAAAGACAAGGACCCTAACCTTGATTTGGAGTTTGATTTAGAAAACAATGAGATAATATAGATCATTGACACAGACCCCACTTCCACTATCGCAACTACAACAATTCAAATAGAAGAACCAACAGATCCTAAAGAGGGGGATCTTCTCTTCCATTCAAAGATGTGGGTGAAGGGGACCCCATTGCATTTCATTTTTAATAGCAGAAGCTAGAATAACCTCATCTCGGAAGAGGTGGTCAAACAGTTGGGATTGTTGACAACACCACACCCCCAACCATACAACATCGGGTGGCTTCACCAAGGATGAGATCTTCATGTCATCCAATAGTGTCAATTTTCATATGGCATCCATCCCTTCAAGGATGATGTATTATGTGATGTTTCCCTATTGGATGTTTATGATGTTCTTTTGGGTCAAACATACATTTGGAAGTGCCATTATATTTATGAGTCTTGACCCCATAGTGTCATTTTTACTCTAGGCGGTCATCTCTATAGGATACCAGAGGTAGTTCAAACTAATGTACCACCTAAACCATGTCTTAAGGTAGTATCTCATACTACAAAATTCATTTTCTTCACAATCTGTTCAAAAGGTGAACAGAAGAACACCACAACCAATACAACCTCAGTCCAAGAACCTCATTTCCAATAGAAGTAGGTCGATAATATCAAAGAAAAGTGCAAGTATTCCTTCCACACACAGTAATATCATATAGTAATAATGGTTCAAAAGGTGCAACCCTTCCAGCCATAGGTTCATGACATCCTTCAACAAGCTAAGCAGTGCAACTTCTCCAGCAAGGCAAGCAGCTCATCAAGATGTAGATTTAGTAAAATATTTTCCCTCTACCTCAGGAACTCAATGCAATAGAGACCATTTCTTCCTAAGGAGGGAGGATTGATCTAGGTGGATATCGTTGACCACCCACCTATTCTAAGTAACTCAAAATAGTTTTCTAGCAACTTACTATTTTTAACAATTTTGCGATTCCTAAACTTCTGGGGCCATTTTTGTTGGAGATACTTCACACAAACCTAGGATTTATTTTTCCTAAGGTTTTCCCTATGTTTATTAGTCATTATTCAGTCTACTATAGTTTAGGAAGAATATTCCTCTAAGAGAATATTCTCTTCGATTCACACTTCAGTTTGATCAGTTGAGTAGAGTCTAGATGCCACATTGGGATCATCACCAGCTAATGCACATTATCCTTGGTATTATCACCAGACTAGCGCATTACTCATGATTCAATGATCTCCTCCTCACTTCACTTTGTTTTAGTCAATTGACTGGAGACTCATAGACTAGTTAACTCAGACTAGGTGGCAATTCACTCATGTAACTGCCTGAGAGACTAGACTAGGTGGCAATTTATTCCTGTAATTATTGGTGGGTGTCCATATCACTCTAGACGACCACTATGGCACATTGTTTCTCCTCCAGTGTGCATTAGCTGAGTTATACAAAGTATATCATGTGTAAATTATCATTCATTTTTTTTATTAATGAGAATTCTTCCATTCTTTCTCTCCTACTTCTCTTTTCTCATATTTTCTCTGCAAATTATGTATGTCATTTCCTAGCTAGATCTATTATATGCAGGTTCAACACAATTACAATTTTGAGAGCCTAAATTAAAAAATTTCAATATTGAGCACCTCAATGATATCTGAGTCTCTGATCGATCCCCCAAAATGAATCTCCTCGATGATATCTTTCCAATGATCTATCGTGCACCCCAAATGAATATTGTATGCCAAAGTTACTCCCCTGGGAAGTTGATACACCAAACTACCCAAAATGGGGTGTTATCACTGAAATATCATCCGCAACATTGCACACAATGGTTAAGGAAAAATATCAATGCCAGCGGTAATTAGTCCACCTACAACACCAAAAATGCATCCAGAAGGAAAAAAACTATACAATTGGGTCAAAAATTGAAGTGTGCAGATTCACCAAAGGAGGTGCACACACAGTGTGCAGCATGCGTGGGCCAACACAACCCTCAGCGCGCACTATGCACCAAATGCATGACTGTCTACGAGAAAATATGTGCACTTCCATGAACGGTGCATTTGTGAATCTTGTCGGCCCCTCAACCACTTCTAGTCCAACCCCCAAAGTGATTTGACACTCATATCTGAGAGAAATCTAGGTTGGAGGCTGGTCAAGGGCTAGAGAGTGCCCTAAAAGGCCCCTTGTTCACACTATGAACCAATTACATTTTTCCATGAATGGATGCTATAAATAAGAGCCATGGGTGTGCTAAGAAACTAGTATCTTCAAGGTATTGTTATGCTGCTAGAATTCTTCCTTGAGAATCCTCTTTTCTCTTTGAAGCCTTTAAGCACCATTTCAATAGGCCATTCCACTCACCTCTTGAGGGAATAGACATTTTTTTTATTCACCATTTTCCATTTCCTCCATTGTAAGAGAGAATAGCTCTCAATTAGGGAACTCAATATCCCTCCCAAGGAGGAAGAGGGGACTCATAAATCCCTACCTTTCTCTATGGTGTTTTGCCTACTAATCTATTGATCCATTGGTAGCATTATGTTGGTAATTGTTTGATTTTCATGGTTCTAAGTTTCTCAATCTTTCTAACATATATTTCTTAGTTGCTTTAGTTGTATTTCTTTGTTTTTACATGTGTTTTTCATATTTAACCTAGTCACAAAATTATGTCTTGTCTAGTAGGTTCATCTAGACATGCAAGTGTTGTTGTTTTTCTCACTCAAGTGACAAAACCAACACAATAGATTGGATACCATACTGGGGATCAATATCAAATACCTCCCTATTTGAGCCTTGAGAGCACTTCATTTTGATTTTTTTTCCTTGTAGGTACCAAAACTGGCCTAGCCCAACCTGCCAAAGTCAAAATTCAAAGCTGGGGAAGGAGTATTTCACTCGGAAATTTCTTGCTTGACGTGTGACAAGAAGTGCATGGTTTTTTCTTCCCACAGACGCCCACTCTGTGTACTGTGTGTGAAAAACACTTCTTTACTTTGCGCATTGTGTTCCCTCTACACACCTGTTAGAACTGTAACCCGTGCATAAGTCGATCTTTTCAAATTGTAAGGGTTTTTGCAAATGTTTGAGGGCCCCTAGCCTTCATATTTTTATTTTCATTCACTTTGTAAGGAAACTACACTCCACTTAGAGTCTTTTCCCATAAGAAAGGTTAGATAACATAGGCACTTAAGGGTTAAAAAGAATCAATATTCTCCTCTTTTGCTTTGTTTCCACATGGATGACTCATTTGGCTTGTAAAATTTTAAGTTGAGGTTATTTCTTTCATACATAAATCACTTAAATTGGGACTAGAAGTTAACTTTGACCCTCAAGTATGCTCTTCCCTCACACCCTAGTGTGATCTTGGGAATCAGAAAGGTCATTAAAGGGACATTTCATCTCCCTCAAAATCTTTAGGAGAGGACAAATCCCATACATGCCCATATGTTGCAAACTTAGGATAGTTTCTTAAAAATTATTTATTAGTTTAGATCACAATCTATGGAAGTTTAAAGATCAAAGTAACGGGCCCATACATGCCCACATGCTTGAAATATAGCATAGTTTCAAATATTTCTTAGTGTAAACAACATTTAGGGAGTTTAAAGTATTTGTAAAGGACCCATATGTCCACATTGCTAGTTCGTTAGGGCTTTAAATATTCCGCAAGGTTGTACCAAAGACACATAGTAAGCTAAGTAAAGAAGATTTGTAAGGACCACAGGAAGTCCACATGTTGCAATCTCACACTTAACTTATTAAAATATTTGCACACTTGTCACTTTATTTCACACAAAGCCACTCCTCACACACATAATTTTTCTTAGAATAGTGGAGGTTGAAGTAGGAGTTCTCCAAAGGAATTCCAAAAGGTCCCACTACTTCTTAGGAAATTATCCACACCCAATTAAATCAAACAAGGTTGGTCCATGACCCCAATCTCTCAACACACCACATATAAAAAAGTTATAATAAAGCACTAATTTTCCTCCACAGGGGGTGCAAAAATAAATTTTTAGTCTAGGTAGGATCTTGGGGGTAGGCATCCAAATAACCCCCCATTATCAGGTTCTCACATTTTCAAACAATAGAAGTTGAGAAATAGGGAACTTTAAAATCCTCCAAGTCAAGTGTTCCTACACCATAAGGAAGGGAGATACTCGTGAATGGTAGAAGTCTGAGATCCAGATTGTGCACATCCCTCCTTGAGTCACCCAACTCTTGTGAGGGCATCTAGCCCATGACCCATTTCTGAGGCTGAAAATCTAAATGTCGCACTTTGACCAAGGTACCTAGTGACAAAAAATAGGACATCCACCTAGGTGGCAATTGTGGGTTGCAATCACACCTTGATCATATGCTGTGTGGCTATTGGGAAATATCGCCAACTCTTTCAGGATATGCACCCTCTACCCCTCATTATAATTGATTACTTCAACCTTCACTAGTCCCTCTTCTGGTGGATTCAAACCCCACTGTTGAGTGTTATTGGAAAGCCCGGTGTTATTTGAGAGGAAGGATGATACATATTTTAGGACACGAGCATTTGTTTTTATTGTTCCCCCATGTGGAAAAAATCCACCTATCCACATGCTTATTTATTTACAGTTGATTTATGTAATATGTTCATTTGATTACATGCAATTGTGAGTTATACTATTTTGTGAAGGTAAAAAAGATAAAAAGATCTTGTTCATTTATTTCTCTCTTGTCACCATTTTCACACATTCACTTTGCTAGTCAAAACCATAGGGGAACCACATAATCCTTGTCGTTCTAGATGCTTGTGGAATCTCCATCTTTTCTATGAGGAGTCCCTAGTCTTGCAAACTCACCGGATCAACCATCTCACACCCCCGTGAGTGATACTTTTTTGGGATCAAATTTACTTGGTTCCACTTTTCTTGGGTCCAATACCCAAGTCCATCCATGCACTAGTTCTCCTTCACAAGGAGGCGGGGTCAAACTTCTTCTCAAGGAAGAAGTACAACCCCACCAAATCCCTCTAAAGAGACAGGTCCATTACCTACACACACGATGGTTGGAACTAATCCTCCACCAAATCTCATTTTTCCATACTTGGCATCCCTTAACATTCATGATTTAACAAAACTCACAAATGACCCCATTTTGCATGATCCCACTTGGCCCAATATGCCTAAAAAATTTCCCTCGCATATTCCAAAGTTTGAAGGAAAATCAGGGGATGATACCACCAACCATGTTATGATATTCCACTTATGGTGATCTTAAAATAGAATCATGGATGATTCCATCCTCTTAAGGTTGTTTCAATGAACTCTCATGGGTTCCTCAACCAAATGGTATGTGGATGAAAAATTAGGGTCCCATGTGACCTTTGAATCATTGGCCAAGTCCTTTTTGTCATTTTTCCAACTACTAGTTCATCATGATACTAGCTTAGAACTTTTGTCAAAGTTCAAACAAACTATTTTTATACATATATTTGACCACATCCAAATAACAACGTCTTGATTGGTTTCTCAAATTACTCGTCTTTGTCATCGCCGAGGATGTAGCATCCACTTTTCCTCAGTCAGAAGAGGAAGCCATCAACAAGGCCCAAAAGTTTGACCTCATCTATGCTCAGTCTAGTTACTTATACATAATATTTCCTAATGCACCCTGACCCATACCATTTGTACAGGACAAACCTGGGATGTGCTATGCTACAGATGGGTTGATTGGTTCTATGATGCACCACAACCCTTACAGCCACTCATCACCTATTTATGGTGAACCTAAGTATCTGCAACCATATGGAGGAACTTATTATTACCCTCCCCCCACTCACCAACATTCATATCTGTTTGTTCCCCCTCGGTCATTGGGGGGACCCCCACTTGTACCCCAGATGCATCTGATCTCTCAATCAAGTGTGGGTCCATCCCCAAGCCCTACATGTGACCATAAAATTTGTGGAGGTACTTAAACTTCCTATACGCCATATGTATTGTCTCCACAAAACAATCCATACTTTCCATTTTTTGGTCCTCCTTAGTCGATTGCTCCCCCACCAGGACAACCACATGTCGGTGTTAATTTTGTTCAGACCTCTCCCATTCAACAGGTTCATACTTTTGAACAATTAAATACAGAAAATCCATCCCATCAGTCAAATAATGCCAAGAATAAAGAGAAAAACTGAAACAATAATAACCTAGGACCATGAGGAAATAACCCGCAACAAAACCATCCTGTTGGGGGAAACCACAACGAAGGCAACCAAAACCCCCACGAGGGAAACAATGACAATCAACCACGATAAGGGATGAACAATAACCTCAGAAATAACTTCCCTTGCACTCTATATGGAGATTATGGACATTATAATCACCACTTCCCCCAAATTGTAGATTACAAATGGATGAAAGAATCCATGAACACACAAAATCCTTCGACACCACCTTCCGCCCAACAGGCCCCACAACATTATTTGCAACCACCAACTCCTGTTGTTTTTAAAAACCCTATTTCACACCAAGGTGTGTTGAATACCCAACATGAGGTACATCTTTCTCCACCACAAATGGGGCAATATCAAAACAGAGGTCCCCATCAACCTGGAAATCCGATCAATCACAATATCCTCCTCACCAACAAAGAATAGATTCTTCTGCAAACATGTGGTATTCAAGACAACATGCCTCCTAACTCTAACCCAACCACCTCAGAAGAGGCTCCAGCTACAATCGGACAACCATTGATTATTCCACTCCCTAACACTAAACCAAACCCTCGTATACCTCGCATCCCATTACGACAGAATGTAAATAACCCTCATGCTAGGGAAACACATAATTATAGTTTGGTCGATGACTTAGCATAGTATCTTGCAGCCATATCTATATTGGAGGTCCTCCAAACCTATCCATATCAGCAGAAATCCATTTTTTCTGCCTTGGGAGTAGTCAACCCCATTTATACTAGACTCATCACCTTTGATATAGATAGTGGAGAACCACGTCTCCCCACCCTGGTGTCTTTTCCTATACCAGTTAAGATCAGGAACATCATAGTTCATCGATGTATCATCATTTAAGGTGCATCCACATGCATCATGTCCAAAGTAGTATGGAAGAAACTTGGCTCACCTGAGCTAGTACCATCTGCCATCACCCTTAGATCTTATGACGATCAACCATCATCCCCTCAAGGGATCTTCCAAAATGTCCCTTCAATACTTGGGGGAAAAACCATCCTCATCGAAGTTGAATTTATCGATGCCCCACTCGATTACAATATATTGTTTGAAAGTAGCTACATGTACGCTATGAAGGCAGTGGCCTCTTATGTGTTTCAAATGATGATGTTCCCCCACAATGGGAAAATCGTCACCATAAACCAAATTACACATTATGATCCCAATAATTCTACCAACATCGATAACATCCTCCCCCTTTTTCGCACTATCTCGGATTCTTTTTCGGTCCTTTGTGTAGGTTCTGGAATATTCAAGGACCCATCCTTGTTGGGGGAATATCATGGAGCACCACCTCTCCTACACCCTCCAACCCAAGTGTGTGTAGTATCTTCTAATGGAACCGATAACAGAGACACTACTCCTCTCACCGAGTCCCCTCCACACATTGACGTTCCACCAGTCTAAGAACTATTACCCCAGGAATTCCCTAAGATCACCACTGCACCACTTGTACTGGATTTCCCTCCCCTCGAGGGGAACATCTCGATTTGGGCGACAGTCCCCCAAGCCATTACCCAAATTCCATTTTTCTACCCCCCACCCAGAGTCCAATCATTCCAAGTAGCTGTGACTCTCACCCTTCCTAAAATGGTTCTCGCCATACCTGTATGGTATCTCCATCCACCCTCTATGGTCCCTGCACCATCTTTCCCTCCTCAGACAGAAGGATTACTGCAGATTCAAGTATAGGTCCCTTCCACACCACCCTCACCCCAAACTATTGGTATCACTGCCACTATTGGGGGCAAACCAAAGAAGAATGATCCCATAGCTCCACCCCCTCCCTAAGCTCAACCTCCTTGCACACTATGTGAAAGAGAAGGACACCCCACTAATATATTTCATACTCTTCCCCAATTACACAATCTGATCCAGCTCCCTAGAGCAGCCACATCACTCGCCACCCCAGCAAGTACATCCATTGCTACTACATATTCCTCCACCACACACAATAAAGCATTGCGAACCAAATTTACTTGTTCCATCTATTCAAAATATGGCCATTACACCCATCATTGCCTAGCTCTACCTCAATTTCGCCAAAACTTAGCTGCAATACGCCAAATGTCTCGGGTAGATCCCTCTCATCCACTCCATATTGAGGCTCACATTATTGATATTTGATATATTTCACCATCAATACCCACACGGACGAGGTACCCTCCATAGTATCGAGACATTCACTTTATGTCCAAGGTTCCCTCACACCCTGTACATAATATCCCATCTACGTCCTCACCACTTGAGGAGAATAATGCTTACCCATTGAAAATTCCCCCTGTCACCTCCATGGATCCTCTGTATTCTTGCATTTTCCACTGCGATGAAGATATCCTGGAGGAACTCACTATCCCTGATTTCCCATGGAATGTTCTCCATCATTGAGCACTTTTTCTTTCACAAGCAACCTTTCACCCTCCTATCCAAGCCTCCATATGCACAATCAAAACCAAGGATTTTATTCCTTAGGGGAATATAGACTGGTTCAACAATCCTATCCCTACCCCATATGCTTTTGAAGATGGCAACATGGCCAACATCTCCCCCACCATAAAAAATGACATTTCCATTAAACCGGGAATCATAGAAGAAATCACCATTGGCGTCGCATGCTCCCCTGAAGAACTCACTTCTTACAAATATCTCTTTCAAGAATACAGGGATATTGTTTACTAGTCATATACAAATATGCATGGCCTCGATCCTTCTATCGTCGAACATCAAATCAACACATGGCTATATGTTGCCCCCAGTTCACAAAAAGCAATGCCCCCTTCACCCAACCAAAGTCATGCCTATCAAAGCTTAAATAGACAAGTTATGCATTGTTGGTTTTATTTACCCCATTGTGTACACTTCATGGGTCTCCAACCCTATCCCCATTAACAAAAAACAGGGAACTATTCGCATCTACACAAACTTTCATGATCTTAACTATGCTTGTCCCAAAGACAACTTCCCAACCCCTTTCATCGACCAAATCATCGATGATTGTGTCGACCACAAGGCACTATCCTTTCTGGATGGTTTCTCTGGATACAATCAAATCCAAATCCATCCATCAGATCAATACAAAATTTTGTTAACAACCCCATGTGGTACCTTCACTTATCGTGTCATGCCTTTCGGACTCAAAAATGTCGGTGCTACATTCCAACGGGCCATGACCTATCTTTTTCATGATCTTTCTCTCATCATCCTTGCTTATTTGGAAGACATCACTGCTCAATCCAAAAAGAGAACCCATCATTTAGATGAATTACGCATCATTTTCCAACGGTGTCGCCAGTATAATATCTGCTTGAACCCCCTCAAGTGTGTCTTTTACGTCACGGGAATACTCCTAAGCATATCCCCCTACCTTAGGTTTCTCTTTGTACACTTTTGTATAGATTTTAGTATTATTTATCACCACCACTCCTCATGTATGATCTATCATCCATGTTATTGACAGATGCATCATCCATTAGCCGACCACATCGGTTTCATTAACGGTGCCAGTCGTTGGACCTAGAATCTCGATTTTTCCTTTTTGGCCCTCTATACCCCCTCACATGTACTGCTCCACACCAGTGGCATATGTTTGGGATTAGCCACCAACAACCAATATGAGTATGTCATCACCATTAGTCTCCTTACCGAGGCCAGTCACCACCACCTTCGTCACCTTAGTGTTCTATTATATTATCATCTT
>ML846526.1:0-10866 GCA_009831015.1 Picea engelmannii
ATGCCTTCACCAATTTTACCTGTCATACCAACCAATGAGATCTTTGATTCATCACCTGAATCCGATCCCAAGTCTGTGGGTTTTGTTGTCGCTGCCACTGTTTGCATTCCCTTCTTTTCCTTGAACCACTTTGGCCTCTTCTCAGGATGCAACTGCCAACATCTATCCTCATCATGTCCCTCTTTCTTACAATGCTTGCAAGAGGGCTTTCCTTCATTCCTCGTCACTGCATTTGAATTCTTGCCATGCCTTTTCCTCTTGTCTTCTTTCCTTGAAGATGATGATTCCCCTGACACACCTGCTTTCCCTGCTTCAATATACGTTGCTTGAATAGAAACCTCATCAAGGTTAGTGGGTCCAAACATGAAAACAATGTTTCTAATATGCGCAGGTAAACCTCCTATATACTTCATAAGAGTTTCTTGTGTTTGTAAAGGGATAACTAACATTAATGCCATTTTTTGAAATCCATCGGTGTATTCTTGCATTGTTTGTCCTTTTCTTAGTTTTAAAGATTGCCATTCAATTAATGCTTTTTTCTTTATAACCCAAAGGACCGCGCCCCCCTATTCTGTGCTTGGCCTATGGTCTTACCCATGGTATTATGGCGGAGGGTGTGCCCTCATCTGTGGCCCCTACCCAATATTCCTGCGCAGGTTAAACCCCCCGCACTCCTAGTTATATGGGGCGGTTACATGCAATATAATATACCGTGCCCCAGCCCTTTCCGCCTCTGTTTAAACTTTGCATCAAACTCAAATGTAATTTTTGCCATATAGTTATTAAGTAACACTAATGGAGCGGGCGGTTAGCCCGATCCTGCCAGTCCGTAGCTTGGAGGAGAAGGTTGAGGGTTTGACTCTGGTGGAGACCCCATATTTTGCATAACCCAACGAGCCAACCAATGGGTGCCATGTGGCAGCCCATTACTGGGCCACGTGGCACCTCAACAACCAATCAGACACTGCCACTTGTCAAACACTGATTCATCCACCTGTTTGCTGAGTTGTCAGCTTCGTACTGCCACGTCACTGCCCTGTCAGCATGCCACTATGTCTAGCACGTTAGCCTATGCCATGTTTCTTCTCCAGGATCTACCACGTCATTTGTACGACTGTACGACCTGTACAGTCAGCCTGCCACGTGGCACTGTACAGACTATACAGTCACCCATTTTTTTTACCTATTTGGGGTTTCGAACAGAATGTGATATCTTTCTCATACGAAGCCCGTTTGACGAAGTAAATATATGGCCAGAATCAGGAAGACGAGACAGACACAATGGCATTGGTTTTGTCAGATTCTGAGCACTTTCATTTTTGAGCCTTTTTGAGCCCTGTCAGGCTCCTGGATCCGATTCTGGATCAAATGTAATGAGATATAGAAGAGAATTATTGTATTTGGAGCGGTATCTCAATAGGAGGAAGCCCCCTCGAAGAGGCAAGTGAAATTGAGAGGATCCCTTCCATAATAAGATCCATTGTATGGTGTTTCCCTACCTCAAGGGTTTTCTTATAATAAAGTGTGATTTTCATATATTATTCTTGGATCTATTCTGGTGTATTTTGTATTCAAATCTTTGGTTCTTAACAATCTCCCTAGCAGCCTCCCATCCTCTTTGACAAGTGTCCCAAGGCTTGGCCTCAATGGATGAGAATTGGGGTTGTTAGACCCCACTCTCCACTAGGAGGTGCCCCCCCGCCCCCTGATAGAGACCCACATTGTAGTAGCAACCACCTAGAGTTGCGCCCTCCTTGGTCTGGGTCCCACAAACCACTCAAAGAGAAATTGTTGCAAGCCTAAACCTAAGGCTAAGATAAGAAATGTTGATCTAGGTTAATTTAAGGTGTCCCTCAGCTGGCCTAGGAAAATAGGCATAATTGAGACACCAAACTGAGCTAAGACTAACACTCCCTCTTAGTGATGGAAGTGTCTCCACCAAGATCAATCTCCGATCCAATCAAATATGTTGTTGTTGTTGTAGTTGCTCCCTATGAACCAGAATATCCACCTGCTACTTATGTTGTAATCTGATCCGATGTGTTGTTCCGCTCAGACATTAATTTCAAGTCATACCAACTAACTTTATTTGAAACTGATCTCTGGTCCAAGATCCCCCTAGACCCACCTATAGATTGTCCCAATACCATGTACATCATATCTTTCACGATGTCAAGCCTTACTGCTCTATCCAAGGCCGCTCACTCTGCTCGTATGAGAACGTCCATCAACGAACATTATTTCATACCCCATATCTTCCAGAGCTAATATAGAGAGCAATTTAACCTTCATCTCTGGCACATACATCACCTCATCCACCTCCAGAGACACTCCTGACTCTAGCTAGAATTTGACGCATCTAACCCCCTTTACTGCATATCTCGTGCACGCCCCATTCTTCACATGGCAGTCTGAGCCAGTCTCCAAAACACTAAGGAACATTGACATCATTCCCATCATATGGCGAGATGACCCATTATCTACGAACCATGCCACGTTGTCCTCAAACTCATCCAACCTGTTGTTGCTAGAAAGAGTGGAAACCAGAGAAAAATCATCATCGAATTTCTCTACAAACGCATCTATCTGAGTAGATGTTGTAGTTGCTACCTTTGACTCCTTCTTCTTGTTAGGACACTAGCTAGCATAGTAGTCAGTTTTGTGACATGCAAAGCATATCACTTTGCCCATGTCCCTGGAGCCTCTCGCTCCACTTCTCTTCTTTGCATGAATAGTCACATTCTCCTCCTCCTCACTCTTTGGTTGACTATCCTGAGATGAATCCACTCGCAACTCCTCCTGGGTGAAGTCATCCCATAACCTCTCCCATTCAGGGAGTTTCTCCCATGCAACCACCCCTTGAAAAAACATGTCCCACTGCTTGGTGAAGCCATTCAAGGTTGTCCTCACCAGCTCGGTCTCAACTACGGTATCTCTCAATACTGCAAGTTCATCCTGAATCTAAGTGAACTTTGTGAGGTAAGTGACCACCAACTCTCCTTTGGCCATCTTTGTGCTTCTTATATTCTCTTTGAACAATATCTTTCTTCTCTGGTTGTCAGACTAGTATAGATTTACTAGGGCCTCCCACATTTCCCTTATTGTCTTCTTTCCAGACAAATGTGCAATGATATGGTCCTTGACACCATCTACAAGTATCCTTCTGGCCTTAACATCCTTCTTGGCATGGGAATCTAGCTCCATTAGATCAGTTGGGGCTGCCACTTTTCCTTCTGCAATTTTCAGCAGCCCATTCTCCTCCAACACCAACATATTTCACTCCCTCCAAGGACATAAATTTGAGGCTCCATCCATCCTATCATCAACCCTCAAGCTTGCACTGGCCATTTGATTGTGTTGTCATGTTTCTCCCACACTATCTGGTATTATTTCCACTTGTTGATTTACCCTTGCTGGTCTGCACAACAAGTCACTTGGTTGTTATGTACTCAAAGGATGAGCTATGATACCATGTTGAAATTTATACTTATATCTCAGTCACTGAGATGGCTTCCAATAAATTTACTAAACCATAAAATATCAATATTGATATTTAAATCTGAATTTATGTTGTAACCTACAACTGAGATATAAAACAAAAAATTTGTAGTAGAAACATATAGTAAACCCCACTCTCCACTAGGAAGTGTGCCCCCCTTGGACAGGGACCCACACTCCACTAGAAGCCACCTAGAGGTGTTTCCTCCTTGGTCTAGGTCACACAAACCACTCAAAGAGAAATTGTTGCAAGCTTAAACCTAAGGCTGAGATAAGAAATGTTGATCTGGGTTAATTTAAGGTGTCCCTAAGCTGTCCCAGCACAATAGGCATAGTTGAGACACCAAACCGAGCTAAATCTAACAAGCAGGCCTAGCGGTAGGCTCTAACAACTATTCTGAATTGATGGCATTCAAATTCTTGTTGAACATGGCATAAGAAAAGGTTGTAATAGAGATCCAAGGGTTTGGATACTCCAATGTGGTTATCAATTGAATAGCTGGTAAGTTTAGGATGGGAAACATGTTTTTACAACCTATTTTGGAGAAAGTGAAAAGAATGGCATCGATCTTTTCAAAATTATCTTCTCATCATGTTTACCAAGAACTCAAAAAAGTAGCAGAATCCCTATCTAAAGAAGGATTATTGATGGAATAGAATGCAAAATTGCAAGTGGAGGTTAAGAATGGCATGTTCTAATCAGGCCTCCCATTGGCAGCCAAGGGGACTTGAGTAAAGCAAATGTTCTAATCTCAAGAGTTTTCTAAATATGAACAATTTTTTTTATTTCAATCTAATAGTACAATGACAATACAACAACCTTGCAATGAGTGTCTTGGTTTCTATATATGAAACCATGTATAATACTTTTGATGAACTCATGATCCCTATTTCTGGAAGCATTAGTAAGAGGAGGAACAAGACACTCTTCATATCCAGTGTGGTCATGGTGGTTATCAAAGAGTATATGGTATGCAGGTATTTTAGTGCATTCACAAATGGTGCTCCAAGGATGGTTATAAGATAGTTGTAGGGCAGTGATCTGAACAGTTATTCTCAACTTGAAATTACTATTGTAGTGACAAGACTGTAGTCTTGCAATGACAGTTTTGGACTCTAAAGATGCATATCAAAGTGCATTCAAAAAGTGTGCTCCAAGGAGTTAGAGGAATTATGTTGCATAGACATCTAAACATTCATAACTGAAATTAATAGTGCAAAGTCAATACAACAATCTAGCAATGACAAATTTGGACTCTACAGGTGCATATCAAAGTGCATTAAAAAAGGGTGCTCCAAGGAGTTATAGGATTTTTGTTGCATAGAGGTCATAATAGTCATAACTGGAATTAATAGTGCAATGCCAAGACAACAGTCTAGCAATAATTGGCTTGGAATCTACAGGTCAAAGCTTGAATTACATTTTTTATGAACTCATCATCTCTATTTTGAAAGGTGGCATCAAATGTAAAGTTTGGAGAATTAGAAAGATCAGAAGAAGAAGAATTATGTAAGGCTTTAGTAGAAGTGCAAGGTAGAAAGGAGGTGTTTTTTTGTTACTTTTCTTTGTTCTTTTCAATTGTAATATAATTATTTTATCAGATAATATATTTCAGGTTGACATGAATGTTAATTGAATAAATAAAAAGAGAAGCTACATTAAAGGCCATTGAAACATAAGAATCATGGAAAGGTTGATGACAATTTTCAATGCACATAATGGAAAACTCTAGTAAGGGAAAATAATCAATTCTCAATCCACTTTGATTGAAAACCAACAATATTCCCCAAAACATCTAGAACCCTAGATATAGTACTAAAAAAATAGAGACTTGTGGAAGTGTCCAGAGCAGCTCACTTGGTGCCTTAATTTTCAAATGAAATGAGAAGCTCCTTAATAGATTTCCWAATTTTCTACATAGTATAGTTTAAAGTTTATGCTCTCCTTGATATAAMTGCATTTGGTTTGAAATATGAAGAAGGTGTAGGATTTTTTGACAGAAAGGCTCAGGTCATATAGAGTTTTGGTCCARGGTCCCTTGGAAYAGAGAAACACCCACCCAAAACAGTTTGAACTAATAGTTGTGATATAGAGGATGGTGATAGAAGCGTAGAAGAGTTGACCAGGTRTTCMAAAATTMTTCAATAACACTRTAAGRCCTATAGCAACCATGATCTATGCTCTAAATTTTCGTACTCACTCTAYTTCACATGTTCAGTTTCCAAAATCAACARCGAGACTTGTGGAAGTGTCTAGAGCAATGCACTTGTTTCCTTAAATGAAATGAGAAGCTCCTTAATAGATTTCCTAATTTTCTACATAGTATAGTTTAAAGTTTATGCTCTCTTTGATATAACCCATGAYGAGCYTCCATTCYTTATGTGCTTATGATATTAAGCATTTGTGAGTGTTTTTCACGTGTGGGGAGAAGACTTCAATGTTATCTAGAGATTTGTCAGCAGATCTCATTGATTTTCCCTCATTTTCAGCAAATTCCATCTCCTTTTTTCTCTTTTTTATTTTTCTTCAACTAAGTCAATGGCCTCTATGCAAGCCTCCATGGAAGGATCATCAAACCCCCATGACAATGTTGTTGTTGTGAGAGTTCACTAAATTGTTTGGAGGCATTTCACCAAATTAGCATCCATTTGAGGGGGCGCCTAGGAAAGAATATACAACTTATGTGAGGATGTCTAACCATGGTTTCACACCCATGGGAAGGCCCATTGGTCAACAGGTTGAAGGATGTCCAGACACAAAGACTTGGAAAACCAATTGGAAATTACCATTTTCAAATAGAGGAAAAAGAGGCAGAGCATGCTAAACAAAAGCATGAATGAAGAGAAAATTGTTCGTCCAAAAACTCCTTTTCCAACTGTTACAAAGTTTATTGTTATGAGGGGGGCATAAAAGAGAGCAAAAGGTGTTGATAACAACACTTTGGAGGCTACCTTTGCCTTTGGAGGAAGAAAATAAAGCTAGGTGCATCTATGCTTGTGGTATACGTTTTAATGTTGTTCACTTATGTTATTGGCATGAATGGTGAATACAAACAATGTTAAACAAATACAAAAGTCTCAGACCTCAAAAGGTCCAACCAACATTGCTTGTAAAGGAGTGGATACTTGTTGATGGGTGCTTGGAACCCATATTTTCCTCTTGGAAGAATACAGGGGTTTCACAGTGTTGGATGAGTGGACAAATTGTGCTTGTGGAACATTGGTTGTTAGATGTAATGGCCATGGCCAATATTAATTACTTAGATTTACTTTATAATAAAGTTACATAGTAATATAATCATGAAATAATAAATGTTTAGAAATAAAGACATTTATTAGGTTATTAGGTACTTGGGAGTTGGGTAACTTACTCAATATACATCTCCCCACTTTTTACTATGTATTGAGACCTAAGTTGCACTAAAATTGATATAGACACGAGGGGAAATGGATACAAAAAAGTTTCAAGAAGAGAAGATCAAATACAACAGGGAAACGGATTATGTATATATATACAATGCAGAAAAACCATAAGACTTTAAAATTTCGGATTAACTTTTGATTAACTTCAATTAACACGAGTAGGAAACTTACTTGAAAAAGAAGAAACTAAAATGTGGGTAGCAACATCCAAGTAAGAATATATTTTTCAATCTCTATAGTTTTCATAATTACCTTATGTGGTATATGGTTCCACACTTCATATGGATCATAGTTTGTAGAGAACTTGGATATTTGCAGACTGTGTTAATGATACATTTTCCTTTGAAAAGCATCATATTTACAATTTTTAAATTAACTTCTAATTATCCTCAATTAACATAAGAGTAGGAAACGTAATTGCAAAAGAAGAAACTAAAATGTGGGTAGTAACATCCAAGTAAGCATATATTTTTCAATGTAGCTCATGGGTTCACCTTGGCAATACTAACATCATGAACCACAATGTATTGACTAAATGTTGAATTTCGCATAAAATGATAGATTGGTTTCCCTTTTATCGAAAAATAACTCTTCATGTCACTTAGTATAACACCAAATCTAGTGTCAGATTGAACGTAGCAAAGATTTGTCTTTCTACAATTGAACAACTTCCATTCTTTGCATTTTACTTGGTAACAGAGGATTGCGTGATCCCTGGGTTGAACCTCTTCAACACCTTCACCAACACTTAACTGTGTTTAAAGAATAGAATTGATTATATATTCGGCATTTGTAGGTGACCCTGATTATATATTTTCAGGGGTGTAAATCACTCTTGAATCATTTTCAGGAGGTGGAATTGGATAGCTTAAGATATGATCCCTTGGTATTGTTCCCTTCGTTGATGCACATATTTTCTTTCAGCTTCTTTGTCAAATAATATCTAAGGAACTTTAGAGGAAAGAGGGTGAACCTAGAAGGAAGTGTTAGAATTTCATTTACTTATAGAGCAGTAGTGTTCTTTAACATAGTTAACATTAACAATTATACCATAGCAACAGAATAAACAATAGGCAAAGTACACAAGAGATTTATCCTAGGAAAACCCAAAAACCGTTCTTAGATAGATTTTGTTCACAAAGCAAGTCCAATCAAACAAACCCTAGAACAAGTGCTAGCTCAACTAGAAATACCACCCTAGCTGCAGCAGCAACACCATATAAAGGTGGTGCACCTCCTCAAGGAGTAACACACAAGAGAGAGATACCAAAAGACTGAACAAGAATAAAATGTGCAGCTGCAACTACTACATCACCTCCTCCAAACTTGCACCTTACTTATGTTTAGCTAGGAGAGTGTGAGTGAGTGAAAAAATGAGCCAAGATGTTCTCTATTTATAGTCTTCATGGCTACTAGACTGGGCCGAATTCTTCTCTGGACAAGTGTCTTTTAATTATTACTTTATTCTTCTGGGTTGACTTCTCTTCTAGGGTATTTCAATATATGTTCAATCGATCTCTTGCTTTCGAAATATTCTCTGCATCTAATAAAGGTCATATAGGAGGGAAAGATCCTCCCGCAACTACCAAAACATAAACACTCCCTCTTAGCTAGGGAGGCATCTTTCATGATGTCTTCATATGGTAGTCCACTAACTACTCTGCAATCTTCTATCATGCACACGACTGCTACAATGCCTTTTTTAGCTTGAATCATTAGGCACAGTCTCTGCGATCAAATGGTAGCACACACAGCTACATCCAAATGATCTGGTAATCTCTATGACAATCATCTAGTAGCACACAGCTACTACAATGTCATCCAATAGATCACAATTGTTTCCAAGTAGTATACAACTAATGTCCAGTGGCACACAGTCACTGCCAATGGAACACATCCACACATCCACTGTAGTGGCACATATATATTGTCCAAAGAAACACACTCTCTGCCAGTGATACACAACCACTGAAGTAGCACACAGCTACTACCCAGAGTCACACAACCTCTACCAGTGGAATACATCCATCGAAGTAGCACACAACTACTATTTGGAGTCACACAACCTCAGCCAGTGGAACACATCCACCGAAGTAGCACACAACTATTGTTCAGAGTCACACAGCCTATGCCAGTGGAACACATCCATCGAAGTAGAACATAGCTATTGTCCTGAGTCACACAGCCTCCTCCAGTGGAACACATCTACCGAAGTAGCACACAACTACTGTCTGGAGTCACACATCCTCCGCCATAGTCTTACGACTATGTGTGTGATGTTTCTTCTCTCGGCAAGTCCAACAATGTAATACCCCCTTAGTCACCTCACATGATTGATCTACAAAACCCTTGGTCAGAGAGGTTAGATGGCATGATAATAAATAACACACCTCCCTCTCAACGAGGGTGGACATTTGGCAACACTCCAAGATTTTCCTTGAAGTACTCATACTTCACTCTTGACAAGGGCTTGGTGAGGATGTTTGTTATCTACTTGTCTGTGGATATGTACTAGAGCTCCACAGCTCCTCTCTGCATCATTTCCCAGATGTAATTATATTTGATATCTATATTCTTAGACCTGACATGGAATATAGGGTTCTTGGAAATCTTCACGCAACTTTTATTGTCACAATGTATCAAATATGGCTCCAATTCTAGATAAAATATCCCAAATAGCAACTTTTGGAGCCACACTGCTTCATGGCTTGCCACGCTTGTTGTGATATACTCTACTTCTAAAGCACTGAGTTCCACTGATGTCTGCTTCCTGCTCAACCATGAGATCATGCTTGATCCCATACTGAAGCAGCATTCAGAAGAACTCTTCTGGCCCACTACACTCCCTACCCATTCATAGTTTGTATATCCCCAACTTCACATCTCCACCCGAGACATATCTCAATCCATATCCAACTGTACCATGAAGGTACCTCAACATATGTTTTGCTACCATCCAATGTACATGTCTAGGTTCAACCATGTGTTGATTCAAGGTATTCACTGCAAAGCATATGCCTGGCCTGGTGTCAACCAGGTACATCAAGGATCCAATCAATTGTTAGTACATCGTGGGATTCACCAAATATGAATATTTGTCACTCAAGAGCTTCATATTTATCGTCATGGGTGTGGTCATGGACTTGCAGTCCATCATCTCAAATTTCTTCAAGATCTCAACAGTATATTTTCCTTAGCTAAGGAAAATCTCATCTAATATCTGCCATACCTCCAATCCCAAAAAGTAATGCATCAGACCTAGATCCTTCATCTCGAACTCTGAAGCAAGCTCCCTCTTACACCTATCAATGATCTTCTCATCCTCTATTAGAAATATGTCATCTACATATAGAACCAAGATCAATGGGCATCCATCCTCAACCTTATAGTAAAGGTTAGGATCTGCCTCACTCTTGGTAAATCCCAAGTTCATCAAATATCCATCTATCATGGCATACCATGCCATGGGTGCTTGCTTTAGTCCGTACAAGACCTTATTCAATATGCACACATGGGACTCCTTCCCATGGATCATGAATCCTTGTGATTGTTCTATTTACACTTCTTCCTCTATTACACCATTCAAGAAAGTAGTCTTGATATCCATCTAGTGTAATTTCCATCCCATTTTGAAAGCAATCGCAATGATTGATTTAATGGAAGTGTATTTTTCTACAGGAGAAAACGTTTCGTCATAGTCTTCTCCCTCTTACTAGGAGAATATTTTAGCCACAAATCTTGCTTCACGCTTCCGTTTGTGGCATGCTTGATCTTGTAGATCAACTTGGAAGTCACTACTTACTTCCCTTCTAGTCTCGAAACCACCTCCCACACATCATTCTTCATGATGAATTGATACTCCTCCATCATGGCATCCTTCCATTCTTTCTTCTCAACATCTTCTTCAATGGTGGAAGGCTTTGAATCAATGATGTTGCTCATCAA
>ML846526.1:10966-23469 GCA_009831015.1 Picea engelmannii
TTACTTATGTCAAATAAAAAATAAAAGTCGAATTATAACATTTCAATATAACAACAACATATTCTGGCCAAAATGAAACATAACATCCTTTCAAATAATGTAATTTGTAAAATGGTACATATACCATATTAAATAAAGTATTTGCTTCTTACTAAATTAAGAATAGAGTAGATATAATTTGAAATCACATAACAAATTTCTCAAATGTTTGTGGGAGACATGTATAGAAGAGATATAATTTGAAATAGCATAACAAATTGCTCAAATGTTTGTAGCAGACATTTGTTTTTGGAGAAGGATTAGGAGTATTTATCTAAGTTGGGGATTTCCTTAATCATAATAATTCAATTTCAATAGATAATTGGCCAACACATTCATTTTATGTAAAATGCACTAGTTTAAAAATAATACTAATAGGCGCATATCCTAATCCTCAAAGAACATGTCTCAAGGTCATCATGAACCAAAAATTGATAAGAGAGTAGTTTTCCATTTCCCCAACTCCTTTTTCCAATCTCTTATTAATTTGCTCATTTGTCTTTATTTAACTTCATTATAAAACACAAAACCCAATGTTAATTCAACTTTCCATACTCCATTTGGAGATGATTCAGTTCATTTAAAATAATATAAAAGAAGGAAACATATACAAAGCATATAAATCATTAAAATATTTTTTTTTTCTTTTTTTCTTTTCTTTTGTATAGATAGTTTAGTTGAAAGAACATTTAAGGATGAAGGAATACCTTTATAAAACACAAAATTTACAACAAGAAGTTGAAGTAGCATTCCAACTTGATACAAAATTCTAGCAACAACAGTGGTACCAACAACAAATCCAAGCAAAAACAATGGTACCAACAACAATTCCAAGCAAAAACGATGGGAAAATGTGGGGGACAAATTGCTCTCCACCCAACCAATCCTTCAATTTGACATTGAGATCCCCCTAGCCCTCAATCACTAAGGTTATACTAGAGAAGGAAAAAATGGGTGAACAGGGAAAGTTTGACTTCTTTCAAGGTCTTAAATGACTATTTATGGGTAGCCCACCCTCTTGAACAAGTTTCTCTCATAGCAACATGCATAGCCATCAGCCACAACCCGAGGGAGCATGGTATCTTCAACCTGATCAATAAATTATTTAAGCTATCCAATCCCATCAAACAATGGTGGGTTGTGCATCTTGTTATCCCATGTCCTAGGGATAACTAAGGAGATCATGTCTTGAGGCCCACAAGTCCTAGACATGGAGTGTCGAAATCCAGATGACTTGAGCATGGTCCTGGAGGGCTCATATTTTCTTCAGTGCTGCCCACCTATCAGCAGCAGCAGAGCCCATCCCACCAACCTGGTCCTGAAGTAACAATAAGTCTTTCTCCATGAGGTAATGAGTCTGGGTATCATGGTATGTGTCACTCTAATTTTGAAGCACTTGAATATGTTGCACTAAATTCTCCTTCATTTCATAACGTTTGCTTGGAAATTATGCTCTTTAACTTGTTCATACCTGGGAGGGTGACATGATGTCCTAGTAAGTTGATTCCCCTTTAGGATGAGCTTCCATTGGGTGGGTCTATGAAAGGTCATTGTCCATTCCCTCCATACTTACCATTTTCCATAATTATTCCTCTCATCTTCCCCCCACCTTGGTTCGGACATTGGGTTTGCCACGCTAGGAAGGGTTGTACCTTTCCTTGTGGGAAGAAGGGGATAAAGGCCCAGGGGGTAAAAGTTGCTAGAAAAAGTTAAAGTCCAAAATGAAACCTTTGAGATGCTTCACCCAGGGATTCTCGAGAAACAAATAAAGAGCTTCTCAGTAAGAAAAGGGGGCCCACAAGATAAATCAAAACTAAAGGTACTAGTTGGTGGATGGGAAGTCTCATCATGAGACTGCCTATTAGGTCCATGGGCATGTAGCAGTATGAAACTGTCATCTATCTGGTCACCAAACCAACATAGTGTCTCTTGGTGGCACAACCAAGAGAAAGGGGGTCTCATCACGAGCCAACAATCTCATTTCTGCGAAATTCTTGTGGGTAACATTGTCACCATGCCAGGACAGTGTCCCCCATCTTTTCCCTTGAAAAGAAAAAAGATCAAACACAATAATACTAAGATAAAAAGGCATTGAATGGGATAGGAAACAATGGTATCCATGATAAGGTGCAACTCTCCCTCTACAAAGGCACCCACAAGCAAGACCTATATTTCCCTATTATCACTACACCCTTTGCCCAAACATTTCCCCTATGCCACTTCACACACACACTTACATGACCTAGATTGGTTCTCACTTGGAAAAACCCCAAAATTAAGGAGCATTAGACCAATAGGACATCCTGATACCTTCTCCAAACCTGACTTATTAAATTGCATAACATCTTTGAGCATTTGTCTGGGCAAAGGGGGGTTTGATGCACATGTTTGGGTAATTTGATTATTAGATGTGATTGACATTGCTAACTTCTACTAACTTCTAACATCCACTAACTTCTACTAACCTTAGATTATCCTAATTCACTAACCAACTTGTTGTTGTTGAAAAATATTGCTAGAGCCATCTAACAATAGAAAACTGACCTCAAAAGTGACATATATTGCAAGCTATACATTGTTAAATCTGCTTATGACTATCTAATATCAATTTTCCTAGTTAAAGTTACATTTTCTAGTATTCTCTCAAGCATTTTGAAGCATAATTATTGTGGTTGTTAAAAATTTATCATTGTCATTGTAAACGGTTATACTGCTGCAATTTTATATCAGCTAGTATATTTTTTAAGAGTTCATTGTCTTATGAAGCATTAATATCATTTTGGTACTTGGAAAGTGCTCTTTTTCTATTTTTTTGTCTTGTTCTGGGAAGGTACACCTCATTTACATTTTGCTTCATCTCTATAAGACACTAAGAACCTTTAAAATTGAGTGACTTGTGAGAGGGGGGGAACTTTCTTGCTTTAGCCTTCTCAAACCTTTAGGTCACTGGGGACGTCTCCCCTGGGGTACATTGATATACTCCTAAATAGAAATGGGTTTCATATTAAGGTGACAATGATAGGTCACCCCTTATTATGCCAATCTTGTATCTACTTGCTTTGGGCTTTAGGAAAGTACAGATTGTGCGATAACATTTTGGTGTCGTTGTCGAGGAGCACTGAGTCAATATTCCTCAAGACGTCACTTTTTTGGTAAGCCTTTCCCTCAAAGCCTTTATCTTACAAAGCTTACCCAGTGACTCCACTAAGGGTGATACCCTCATCCTTTTGATAATATTAAGAAGATTATTTTGGGACTCCACCGATGACGACTCATAGCGGACGTCAGTATACACCTTATTATCATTTGATCCTCTTCATCCCTGTGGCCTCTCCTAAGTGGTCCCCGAAAGAATTTTTTATCCCTTTAGACTTGGCTAATATCCAAGGAGGATTACATGATATCCCAAAGGATGTTGACTCTTGGATACCCAAATTCTCAAGAGAGGTAGGGGCTTGTGGCAACGCACATTGGACTAAATTTTATGAGTTATGAGTTCCATCAATCTGGGAAAGAACATCCTAACACATTTATGAGAATTTTCTTGGCCTCACTCACTAGGAGATCCAGAGATTGGAGTAATGCACTCCCAAGCAGAAGGCTCACAACCCATGAAGATTTAGAACAAGTTTTCTTAAAAATATGGGGTGTGGTGAAAAGTATGACTTCCCTTTATTCCCAATACCTCAAAATTTGCAAACAAAATGATGAAAATGTTAGGGAATTTAATGATAGGTTCAACACCATAATTGGCCAATTTGATCCCAACTTCCACCAAGAGAGCACTATTCTCCGACACTATTTGAACTCCTTTGAAGGAAATTGCAATTTACCCTCAAGAACTGATTCCCTACAAGCCTCGGGGAAGCACAAGAGGTTTCTTTCCAGGTCGAGGAAAATCTTAGGTTCGACAATTCCATTCATCAGGTCAATCTTTTGAACAAATATGACATCTTAGGGCTGAATGAAGAAAGCATGGAAGAATGATATAATGACTTCCCAAAGATTCTAGAGGTAGAAAATGACACCTTTCCTAGAAAATGGAGCACAAATTTTACAAACATGGAAGATGCTTCCTTGTTTTCGCAAAGACATGATCCCCCTGAGGATTTGAATCTCCCTCAAGATACCTTTGAAGATATTGAATTTGAAAAATTTGAAGACTTATCTTCACAAATCATTGAGGAAGATGACTGTGAAGAAGAATCCCCAGTTATCTATCATGTTGGGAACATTGGAACAAAATACGGTGAACCTGCACCTTTTTATGTTACCCTCCAAATCAATGATTTCCTTCTCCATAATTGTGTTTTTGACCTAGATACCCATAGAAACATTATGAATGAAATGGTTATGTACCAACTAGGTCTCAATATATCACAACCAAATACACAAGATGGTTTTACACGAGGTATTATCAAAGACCTAAGTGTAGACTTCCATGCTTGCCCTAATGTCTCATTTAAGATCGATGTAATGATGATAGACAAATTAATCATTTGGGGGATTTTACTCTGCAAGGTCTTGATAGGAAAATTTTAATGGGAGCTTCCAAGACCAAGGGTCCAAAGCTATTATAACCCATCCCGAAGGAGGATTTTTTACCCTTCACAAGGAACCCATCACATGATGCCTCATTGAAACTCTCAAAGAACCCAATAATCAACTCCTTTGTGTGAATAATGGGGTGGAAAGTTGGTTTTTCCAAGGAGGAAACCTCGAGGATGAACTTAGAAAAATGCCCGGAGGAATATGGAACTTATAATTTGATGGTGCTGATTCAAGCTCTGGTTCAGGGGCATGCATTCTCCTAGCCACCCCATCTAAAGAAACTTACTACTACTCTTATAGACTTGAATATCATTGCACAAATAATGTTGTTGAATACAAAGCTTTGATTATAGGTCTTAACCTAGCAATTGATAAGGGTATCACGCACTTGAGGATTATAAGAGATTCATACCTAATAGTATCACAAGTTTTTTTAAACTTTTCTGGAAAGAATGGGAAACTAAAAAGGTACTGAGACTTTGCAAGATGTGTTGAAAAATCCTTTGAAGTAGTATCAATCGAGGCAGTTCCTAGAGAAGAAAATTATGTAGCGGATTCTTTGGCTATCTTAGCATCTAATTTGCAACCTTTTGAGGGTCCCCTCCAGAACTTGTACAAAATGGAGGTCCTATTTAGACCATTGATCCCTGATAACTTAGAACATTGGCAGGTCTTTGAAGATGATAATCAAATCCTTAGATTCATGGAAAACAGTAGAGAATTCACCAATTCACAAGTAAACTTCCTAGTTGATTCCATGGACCTGGATGTAGTGAACTTGCAAAATAACACTTTTTTGAAAGGGTGCATCCCTTTAGAAAAACTCTTTGATAGACACGATGTTTACAAAGGAAAAATCCCCAAACAAGAAACATATGAATCCTTAGAATTCAACATTGGTACCGAGATGGATCCAAGAATGGTAAAAATAGGGAAAGGTACCACAGAAAAAGAGAGAAACGAGATACTTGACCTCATTAGATAATTTAATGATACCTTTTCTTAGACTTATGATGACTTAAGGGCTTATAGGGGTGATGTCATCCAACACGCTATACCTTTGACAGAAGGAGCCAAACCTTTCCGACAAAAACTAAGGCATATTAACCCTAAGTTGGAAAATCAAATATAGAAGGAACTTCAAAAGATGGTAGATGTTGGTATTATAGCCCCCATCAAATATTAATAATGGATGTCCAATTTGGTGGTTGTCCGAAAGAAAAGCGATGGCATTCATCTATGTGTAGAATCTCAAAACCTTTATCATCTATCTTTGAAAGACAATTACCCCCTCCCAAATATGGAACACTTACTACAAAGGGTCACAGGGGCAGGCATGATGTCCTTGCTAGATGGATTTTCTAGATACAACCAGGTATTACTCAAAAGAGAATATCAACTCAAAACGAAATTTACCACACCATGGGGAACATTCATGTATTTAAGAATGATATTTCTCCGTATGAATGCAGGTTCAACCTTTCAAAGAGAAATGGACTTTTTTTGTAGGGATCTTATTCAGAAAATTATATAAATTTACCAAGATAATCTCATGGTCATGTCAAACAAAAGAAAAGACCACATCTCACACCTCAGAATTGTCTTTGAAAGATGTAGGAAATATGGTATTTCCTTGAACCCTAGAAAGTCTATTTTTCAGGATAGATAAGGGAAATCTATTGGGAAACAAAGTATTGGAGGGAGGAATTTATGTAGAGCTAGAGAGGATACAATATATCAAATATGTGCGCCCCCTGCCAAAAAAAAATCCCTACAATCATTCTTTGGAAAAATAAACTTTATTCGAAGATTTGTCCCAAACTTTGCCGAAAGAATAAAACCCATGAGTGCATTTCTTAAAGAGGACATAACATACAGGTGGGACGACAAGGCCCTTCAATATTTTGAAGATATAAAATATGCGATTTCCCAAGCCCCAATTCTGACTAGTCTTGATTATTCACGAGATTTCATTATACTCTCTTTCGCTTCTCAAGATACTATACCATGTGTCTTATTGCAGAAAGATGTTGATGACCATGAACATCCTATTGCATTCCTGAGTAAAGTCCTTAGGGATTTAGAGCTAAATTATTCAATTACTAAGAAACAAGCTTATGCCTTGGTGAAATCCCTCAAGCATTTTAGGAACTGTGTGGGATACAACAAAATTAAGGCTTATGTCCCTTACCCAATAGTAAAGGATGTTTTGTCACAACAAGATTGTATGGGTACCAGGGGTAAGTGGGTTTCTAAAATCCAAGAATATGACTTAGAAATAAAACCCACCAAGATTGTGAAGGGACAAGGGTTATCTCGAATATTGATTGAGAGAAACCAAGAAGTTATACAAATGGGAGAAAATGAACAAGCGAGTGTGGTGGTGAGTGAGATAAAACATGATGAATGGTATTCCGACATAATATACTACCTCGAGAACATATCATGCCCAGACCATCTAGTAGATTATAAAAGACGAGATCTAAGACTCAAATCTATGAAGTATTGTTTGACTAAGGATGGTCTTGGCTGGAAGGACCCATACAGAGTTCTCCTTAGATGTGTGAGCAAAGAAGAGGCAACCAAAATACTGAAGGAATTACACTTGGAGTATTGTGGTGGGCACTTCGTTGCTCGTACTATCGCACACAAGATCTTAAGAGCCAGATATTATTGGTCAACATTGTTTGTTGATACTCACCGATATGTATGCTCATGTCAACCTTGTCAATACTTTGCATGTAAACAAAAAATCCCGGCACAACCTTTGAAAAAAGTGGTGGTAGAAGTTCCTTTTCAACAGTGGGGTTTAGACTTTATTGGTGAGTGAGTTTAAAGATAATTCAAGTAACGGTTACCAATGGATTTTTATTGCCACAGATTATTTTACCAGGTGGGTAGAATATATTCCCACAAATAAATCCACTGAGGAGGTGGTCATAACAATATTTGGGGTACCATCCAAAATTATCACTAACAATGCCAAAGATTTCATCTCCCTTGCCTTGGCATAATTTTTTTTCAAGTACGGTATCATTTTTTCTCATTCATCAAACTACTGCCCACAAGGGAACGGCCTGGAAGAATCAAACAATAAGAACCTCATGAATATAATTAAGAAGGTTGTGGGAGAGAACAAGAAGGCCTGGGATAGTAAGATCAAGTATGCCTTGTGGGAAAATTGAATAACAACAAAGACCTCAACAGGAAAAAACCCTTTTGAACTAGTGTATGGGTTGGAGTCTAAACTACCTGTGAATCTCCAAATCCCTATCCTCTGTTTCGTTCAACAATACACCACAGAAGAAGAAGTAATCCAAGGGTGAATTAACCAGTTGGTGGAGTTGGATGAATCCAGGAGGGTTTCCTTAAGTCAAATGGCGAAGAATAAAGAGAAAGTTAAGAACACCTTTGATCATAAAGAAAAAGAAAGAGGTTTTAAAGAAGGAGACTTAGTGTTGTTATGGGATAAAATAAGGGAGAAACCTAGTATGCACAAGAATTTACATTGGATGGATTATGGAGAAGTCCCTACAAAATCATGAGTCGGGCAGGAACAAACTCTTTTAAATTAGCGACACTTGAAGGAGAAGCTTTGAAGCTACCTGTGAATGTTATACACATAAAGCACTACTTCCCTCTAGTGGCATGACAGGTAAGTATAGGTAATTTAGGCATTTGCATCCATTGTATATACCAACTGCATATCATGCTAGTGTACTGTAGTTTCATTTTATATTCTTTCATTTTGTATTAATGCATGCTTATTTTCCATTATATCATATATGAGCGAGGAGTGATATCACCACCCTAATGATTACTGATACATTTGAAGATATCTAAGCAAATACGGGTCATTCTAGAGATGTTAAGGTTCTCATGTGCTCTACAGTGAGCACATGTCCCTAAGTTGGAGCCAGATGTTATCCCCTATCGTAGGGATAACTAAGGATATCACGTCTCGAGGCCCACAAGTCCTAGAAATGGAGTGTCGAGAGCCATATGACTTGAGCATGGCCCTGGAGGGCCCATCTTTTCTTCAGTGCAACCCACCTATTAGAAGCAGCAACGTCCATCCCAACATGATGGTCATGAAGTAATAGTAAGTCTTGATCCATGAGGTAATGAGTCTGGGTATCATGGTATGTGTCACTCTAATTTTCAAGCACTTGAATACGTTGCACTGAATTCTCCTTCATTTCATAATGTTTGCTTGGAAATTATTCTCTTTAACTTTTTCATACCTGGGAGGGTGACATGATGTCCTAGTAAGTTGATTCCCCTTTAGGATGAGTTGTGACTGGGTGGGTCTGTGAAAGGTCATCATCCATTCCTCCATACTTACCACTTTCCATCATTATTCCTCTCATCTTCCCTCCACCTTGGTTCGGGCATTGGGTTTTCCACGCTAGGAAGAGTTGTACATTGCCTTGTGGCAAGAAGGGGATAAAGGCCAAGGGGGTAAAAGTAGTTGGAAAAAGTTAAAATCCAAAATGAAACCTTTGAGATGCTTCGTCCAGGGATTACCAAGAAAGTAATAAAGAGCTTCTCAGTAAGAAAAGGGGACTCATAAGATAAATCAAAACTCATGGTACTAGTTGGTGGATGGGAGGTCTCATCATGAGACGCCCTATTAGGTCCATGGGCATGTAGTGGTATGACACTATCATCTATCTAGTCACCAAACCAAGGTAGTGGATCTTGGTGGCATAGCCAAGAGAAAGGGGGTCTCGTCACGAGCCATCCTTCTCATTTCCATGAAATGCTTGTGGATAACATTGGAACCTATGGTCACCACACCAGGACAATGTCCCCCAGTTTTTCCCTTGAAAAGAAAAAAGACCAAAATCAATAAGACTAAGAGAAAAAAGCATTGAATGGGCTAGGAAACAATGGAATCCACGATAAAGTGTAGTTCACCCTATACAGAGGCACACACATGCAAGACCTACATTTCCATCTTATCACTATGCCCTTTGCCCAAACATTTCTCCTATGCCACTTCACACCCACACTTACATGACCTAGATTGGTTCTCACCTGGAAACACCCCAAACTTAAGTAGGATTAGCCCAATAGGACATCCTAAGACCTTATCCAAACCCGACTTGTTAAACTGCATAACGTCTTTGAGCATTTGTCTAGATAAAGGGGGGTTTAATGCACATGTTTGGGTAATTTGATTATTAGATGTGATTGAAATTGCTATGATACATGTGACTTATGAGCCCCTGGAGGGATTACTTTTTTTTGCTACAGGACCTTGCCCGACGGACAGGTACATATGGGGGAATGATTAGCTTAGACTTCCACGGGGTTAAATCCCACAGATGGATGTTGTGACCTCAACCAGGGGAAAAGAGACACCAGAGGATTGCACTAGGAAGAAAGAAGGTTATTTCCCCTGAGACACTCCGGAAAACCTAGACCTAAGGGGGTCTTTCCCTTCCACCAGGACGTTGACCCTTGAGGGCCCCTGATGTCATCATTTTGATCATAGATGTCATCCAGTCAGGGTTTGCATTTATGAGGGTGGTTTGGTGCTAGTTAGCACATGTGGAAACATTTAGGGCCTTTGGAGGCCAAACGTTTTTCATTTGAGGCCTAACATTCCACCTTGGGGGCCTAATGTCTCCCTAGAAGGGCATGACGTCACCCTTGAAGATGAAATTAGGGTTTAACTATTGTCATTTATGTAAAAAACTGGATTTTAATGTAATTTGGCCATGTCAGCTTTTTTATGACCTAATTTTAATTAAAGGTCATTGAAACTGTATAAATAAGAGAGGAAAACTCTCATTTTTATCATCATCTCTCATCACACAAGTGGTGAAGTCTGAAATCTGTGCCCTCTCTTAGCGTTATTGGCTGAAATTCTAGGCACACTTCTTGGAGGAGGCTAATTTTGGTGTTTCTTGGCTATTTTCATGGTGGAATATCTTCAACTAGGGTTTGAGCTTGATTATTCTTGGTGAAGTAAGTAGAAAATATGAATTTCTTTATTTTGAATGAATTCTTATGGTGAATTTACTTGTTTCATATTAAATATTATGAAATTGCTTGCTTGAAACAATAGGAGAAATACATAAGTTATTATCTTTTTCTCCATAATTTTCCACTTAAATTTCTCAAAGAGCACCTTATATAGAAGTAGATACTAGAACCCTACCATTGTAGCACTCTACTAACCCTACTTACATTACCTATTGCATATTTTATTTCAAATTGTCTAAGGAAAAGAGAAATCGCTAGGGCCTAAGTTTCTTTACTTTCTAGCAGTTATCTCTAGGACCTGTATATTTGGCCTTGGGTTACCAACACCTCTCTCATTTTCTCCATCTCCTTTGACTAAGTATTATCATTTTTATTTCCCTCTAAGAGTTTTTGTTGCTATCATTGACTCCATTACCCTAGAAGGCACTAGTCTATTCATTGATCAAACTACTTTCAAACTATCTTCTTTGGAACATCCACTAACTCCTACTAACCTTAGATTAGCCTAATTCATTAACCATCTTGTTGTTGTTGCAAAAGATTGCTACATCCATATAACAACAGAAAACTGACCTCAAAAGTGACATAGATTGCTAGCTAGACATTGCTAAATCTGCTTATGACTATCTAATATCAATTTTCCTAGTTAAAGCTACATTTTCTAGTATTTTCTCAAGCATTTTGAAGCATAGTTATTGTTGTTGTTACAAATTTATCATTGTTGTTGTAAATGGTTGCACTGTTGCAGTTTTACATCAACTAGTATATTTTTTAAGAGTTCATTGTCTTTTGAAGCATTAATATCATTTTGGTACTTGGAAAGGGCCATTTTTCTATTTTGTTGTCTTGTTCTGGGTAGTTACACCTCATTTATATTTTGCTTCATCTCTATAAGACACGAAGAACCTTTAAAATCAAGTGACTATTGAGAGGGGGGGAACTTTCTTGCCTTGTACTTCTCAAACCCTCAGGTCACTAGGGATGTCTCCCTTGGGGTACATTGATATACTCCTAAATATAAAGGGGTTTCCTATTAAGGTGAAAGTGATAGGTCACCCCATGTTACGCCAATATTGTATCTACTTGCTTTGGGCTTTAGGAAAGCACAGATTGTGCGATAACACATCTTAGGACCAATCAAACAAACCTCCTTAATTATGGTTGTGTGCAATGTTGAGTACTGATCCCATGCCTCTAGTATTACTGACCCTCCCACCCCAATTCAGAATCTAAGTTAAATGAACAAACACTACACTATGTTACAAGACCATCTATTGTGTGATTTACATCATTTTACATGCTAGTTGTATTGTCAGAAATCTCCTAAATTACCAAACAATTGAGATTCTCCCTTAGCATTGAAGATGCTATCATCAATCGATCTTTCCATGTCATTTACTAGTTGTGTGTCCTTGATTCCCTGGTACATATCAATAGGTTACACCACCCTAACATAATTATTCTCAAAGGACATATTCCATGCTTTAGGTTGATGATTGCATCATAGTCATATGCCCATTTGATCCCCAACAACGTTGGTTCAAGGTCATTTTAATCCAAGATTTGAATTAGATAGAAATTGGCTACAATTTTCATGCTTGAAATGTTTATCTCTATGTTCTCCACCCCTCCCAATGGGAAGATGTAATATTAATTCACTAATCACAACTAAATTGGTGGGTATACTAGTTGTGGGCTCCCCATCCGCTACCATGATTGCCTAGGCAGGTATTCACCTCGAATCCTAGGTTGAGCATGATGTCTTTTACATGATATACATTGATTTCAATATTTAGTCTAAATACACAACTTGTGCTTCTTTATTTTCTTCGTAATGCAACAAAATATGCATTTTGGTAGAGGAGCACATATCTCCTCATCTCCTCCACCAATTGGTTCAAGGTAGTGTGTAACCTTTT
>ML846526.1:24687-41587 GCA_009831015.1 Picea engelmannii
TTCAATCATCTAGTACCACACAACTACTACAATACCATAAATCATAGTTATAGTCTCATACAGTAGCACGAAGCTACTCCCATAGTCCTCATGACTATGCATGTGATGTTTCTTCTCTCATCAGGTCTAGCAGTCACCTCAAATGACTGATCTATGGAACCTTTGGCCAAAGGGGTTAGCCAACATGAGAATAAACAATGCACCTCCCTCTAAATGAGGGTGGACACTCTGCATCACGCTAAGCTTGTCTCTGAAGTACTCATCCTCCACTCTAAACAGAGGCTTGGTGAGAATGTTTGTTATCTGCTCATTCGTGGATATGTACTACAGCTCTATATATCCTCTCTGCACCATGTCTCGGATGTAATGATATTTGATCTCCAACTCTAGAAGCAACTTATGAAGCCATGCTGCTTCACAGCTTGCAACATTGGCTATGGTATACTCTGCCTTTGTTGTATTGAATGCCACTGATGTCTTCTTCCTGCTCAACCATGAGGTCATACTCGATCCTTGACTGAAGCAACATCTGTAAATACTCTTACGATCCATTTCAATCCTTACCTAATCCAAGTCTGTATAACCATGCAACTTCACATCTCCATCTGATACATATCTCAATCCATATCCAATCATAACATGTAGGTACCTCAACATATGTGTTGTTTCCATCCAATGTACATGTCTGGGTTCAACCATGTACTGACTCAAGGCACTCATTGCAAAGCATATGTTCGACCTAGTGTTAACCAAGTACATCAAGGATCCAATCAGTTGTTTGTACATTGTGGGATCCACCAAATATGAAGATGAATAACTCAGAAGCTTCAGATTTATCGTCATGGGTGTGGCCATGGACTTGCATTCCATCATCTCAAATCTCTGTAGGATCTAAAAAGTATATTTTCCATGGCTAAGGAAAATCTCATTTGATATCTGCCACACCCATAATCCCAAGAAGTAATTCATCAAACCTATATCCTTCATCTTGAACTCTGAAGCGAGCTCCCTTTTGCACTCATCTGTGAGCTTCCCATCCCCTGTAAGAAATAGGTCATCCACATATAGGATCAATGTGAAACCATCCTCAAGCTCATCAAATAATTGTCTGATCTGGCATATCATACCTGGGGTCTCTTCTTAGGCATGTACAAAGCCTCCTTCAATCTGCAGACATCGGATTCCTTCTCATGTATCTTGTGGTTTCTCTATGTATACTTCTTCTGGATACTGGAGAAAGTGTCTCATCATTATATTCTCCCTCTTGTTAGGAGAATACTTATGCCACAAATAAATATTTTTACATCTCTATGATCCCATTTGTAGCATGCTTGATCTTGTAGATCAAACTTGGAAGTCACCACTGACTTCCCTTCTCGTCTCGGAACCAAGGAAAAATATATATCCCAGTCCTTCTTATTGGCTTCCTCCTCTGTCACTGAGATAAGGAAATCCTCAAAGAGGTCTTATATCTCCTTGAAGTCTCTAAAGCTTCAATCTAACCTCATCAACTCATGGCACTTGATTGTCAGTCCTGGAAGATGTCTCTCTCTCCCATCTAAGTCTGAGGAAAAATTCTTTCTAAATGAAAGCCTCTAAGCCACTAACTCTCTCTAAGATCAGGCTCACTATGATTCTACATGCTTCCTCTGAAGCTTGACTCCCTTTGAGTCTATATAATATTTGAAGCCATCTAATCCCTCTGTTGGTTTTTATTCATATGAGATATGAGAGATATTTGATATATTATTACAATAATGAGTGTTCCATATATATGGAACATAAGGTGACCATCCATGAAAGGATGTGTCCCTTGAATAATCAATAACTACTTATTATTATCATTTACTTATTATATACTATATTTAATAATCAATAATAATTATATTATTAATTATTATCTTTAGAGAATATCTTTCTGATGTTTGACCAAATGCCTAAAAGGAATGTCATCTCATGGAGTGCAATGATTATTGGATATGGGGCGACAAGTTTTCATGTCTATGATTCAAGATTACAACATTACACCCAGAATGGAATGTTATGCATGCATAGTGGACCTCCTTGGTCGTGTTGGTCATCTCATTAATGAGGCACAAGATTTTTTATTTATTTGGAACTTGACAAGATGGAAGTTATGTACTACTATGACATGGAAACAATGTTGTACTATTGGACGACATTGTAGTAGTTGTGTGCTACTAGTTGATTGCAACATAGTCATAAAGAATGTGGCAGGTGATTTGAACTACCGATGGCATGGTAGTAGCAGTATGCTACTAGTTGATTGTAGAGTAATCAATGGATTACTAGATGAAGGAACCAAGACATTGGTTTCACGAGGAAACCTCGATATGTCTTGGGGGACATTGGTTCCATGAGGGAACATCGATGTTTGCAGAGATATTGCAGTAGGTTAGAAGATACTTGCATGGACCCATCTAACTCTGCAGGAGGTAGAAGGACATGCATATCCTCATGGTACCTTCCGAGAGAGCAAGAGACTTTAGAGATATTCATGATATGCCACATCTATGAGCCACATCATTCATTTTGAGCCTTCCTATTATGAGGAGGCAACTAGTCATCCAGTATGGAGAGATTTCATGATGGAAGAGTATCAATCCATCATGAAGAATGATGTGTGGGATATTGTTCTGAGACCTTAGGGGAAGTTTGCAGTGACTTCCAAATAAATCTACAAGATCAAACACATAGTTGACGGGAGCATCAAGAGGCACAAAATGAGATTTGTTGCAAGAGGATTCTCTTAGATGGAGGGAATAGATTATCAGGAGACATTTGCTCATGTTGCTCAATACACTTCTATCCGTATGATTATTTCCCCTACAACATCCATGGGTTAGAGAGTACATCAGATGGATGTAAAGACAACCTTTCTCAATGGAGAGATTAAGGAAGAAGTATACATCGAGCAAGCCGATGGTTTCGTGATACATGAGAAGGAGTCTCATGTGTGAAGGTTGAAGATGACCTTGTATGGAATCAAGCAACCACCTCGAGCTTGGTATGTAAGGATTGATAGACATGATTTTTTGGCTTCAGCATAAGTGTTGTCAATTCCAGCCTATACTACAAGACTATTAATGGTGAGTCCTTGATTTTGGTCCTCTACGTTGATGATTTATTCCTCACCGGTACAGAGAGCCTTATTATTGAATGCAAGTATGCATTGGCCTCTGAGTTCAAGATGAAGGACCTTGGTATGATGCACTACTTCTTGGGACTAACGGTGTGGTAGAGAACTGGTGAGATCTTCCCAAGTCAGGGGAAGTACACAGTTGAGATATTGAAGAAGTTTGAGATACTAAACTTCAAGCCCGTGGCTATACCAATGATGACGAATCTAAAGAAACTGAGTGTCTTCTTCAGATTTTGATGAAATTGATCTGACTCTGTACAAACAACTGATTGGATAATTGATGTATCTGGTTAACACCAGACCAAATATTTTCTATGCAGTGAGTGCACTTAGCCAGTTTATAAGTCGGTTGAGATAGACACACTATATTGTTGTGAAACATGTGTTGAGATACTTGCGAGGCACAGTTCGACATGGTCTGAGATATAATTTTAGTATTGATATGATATGGAAGGAATATATTGACTCTGATTAGGTAAGGAGCGCAGTGGATAGAAAGAGGACCTTCAGGTGTTGCTTCACTTTGAGATCTTTCATGGTTTCCTGGTGTAGCAGGAAATGAACTTCTGTGGCATTGAGCACAACAGAAGCATAATACATTGCATTAAGTATGACAGTCCGTGAAGCAGTGTGGCTTCATAAGATCCTTGCAGATCTATCCAAACATGTGTTAGATTCCACCATTATTCATTATGGTAACCAAAGTTGTGTGAAGATCTCTGATAATCCAGTGTTTCATGACAAATCAAACCACATTGAGATCAAGTACCATTTCATCTGAGACATGCTGCAAAGGAAGGAAGTATTGGTGCAGTACCTTCCTACAGATGAGTAGGTTGTTGATGTTCTTACCAAACCATAATGAAGTTTAAGTACTTCCGTGATAGACTTGGCATGGCAGAGAATGCCTCCCTCACTGAGAGGCAGTGTTGATGTTTGCAGCTTCCTAAGACATTCTCCAGATCGTACTCCTATGTGACTGAGTTGATTTGATCTGTGATGACACTTATCCGAGAAGGGATAAGTGTGGTTGGGCTTATAACCCAACATCCCATGTAGAGAGCACATGAGGACATGTCAAGGGAGTTGACCCTTGACGTCATACACTATGGGAGTTGACCCTAGTGTTTCTAGAGGGTGTAGCCTCTAGAAGTCCACATGGAGTGCCATGTGTGACAAAATTTCTCCAGATCGTACTCCTCTGTGAATTGAGTTGAGTTGATCTGTGAGGACACTTATCCGAGAAGGGATAAGTGGAACACTTATTCGAGAAGGAATAAGTGCAGTTGGGCTTATAACCCAACGTCCTATGTGGAAATCACATGAGGACATGTCAAGGGAGTTGACCCTTGACATTATACACTATGGGAGTTGACCCTTGAAATTATACACGATGGGAGTTGACCCTAGTGTTTTTAGAGAGTGTAGGCTCTAGAAGTCCACATGGAGTGCCATGTGTGACAAACTTTCTCTAGATCGTACTCCTATGTGAATTGAGTTGAGTTGATCTGTGAGGACACTTATTCAAGAAGGAATAAGTGCATTTGGGCTTAGATATCATCATCCCATGTTCAGAGAACATGAGGACATGTCAAGGGATTTGAACCTTGATGTCTCACACTATGGGGAGTTGACCCTAAGTGTTCCTAGAGGGAGTAGCTTCTAGAAGTCCACCTGGGAGTGCCATGTGTGACAAATATTTTACTACTATGGTGGTTTTGTACCACTGGTGGAGATTGTGTGTCTTTGGACAGTAGTTGTGTACCACTATGGAAAGATACCTCCCTATCTAAGAGGGAGTTTTGATGTTTTCAGCATCGGGCATAACTTCTCCTACATTGGGCTGCAGACCAAGGGAGATAGGATACATTTATCACAAATGTGCACTTATGATAAATGGGCCTAGACGTATTCCTTCCTTGATCATGACAAGGAATAATATGGACTCGAGGTGCTTGAAGTGATTTCCACGTGTCATTTAGCATCAAGCCGACATTCACTCATAGGTGTGTGCCTGTGGTGAAAGAACCTTGTGTGGTGTTTGTCCTAGTCATGGTGATTTGACAAGGAATGATAAAGACTCAAGATACTATATGCTATTACATGCAGACCCAAAGTGAGCCTAATATTAGAGAGAATTAATTGGCTTAGAGGGAGAATTGCAGAAGGAGTTTCTCCTCGGTTCAAGTGGGAGAGAGATGTATCCCAAGACTAACAGACAAATGCCATGAGTCTAAGGTGAAGTTTGTATACTTCAAAGACAAGAGTGGCATGTTGCAGAATGTCTCCCTCATTGAGAGGGAGTGTTGATGTTTGGACAACATCGGAAAGACATTCTCTAAAGATAATAATTAATAATATAATTATTATTGCTTATTAAATATAGTATATAATAAGTAAATGATAATAATAAGTAGTTAATGATTATTCAAGGGATGCATCCTTTCATGGATGGTCACCTTATGTTCCCTATATATGGAACACTCATTATTGTAATAATATATCAAATATCTCTCATATCTCATATGAATAAAAACCAACACCCTCTACATGTGTTGACCTCATCTAAAGTCTAAACTCCTATGAACTGTCCTCGGGAGGCTTCTCCTCCCTACTGAAATCTGAGGGATGACTGCCTCTGAACTCTAGCTCCTTCTGATCTGGGACTTGGTGGGGTCGCCTGCCTCACCAATGGTGGAGCCATATGCTCCTCCTCATGATATGGCTCATCAATGTCATATATATGTATGTCCTTTTCATTCTACAAAGTATCATGGGACCATGTTGGTCTCTTCCTGGACACTGTAACAATTCTGGGTAGGCCCTTTTGGCTCTACTGATTCTTCCTGGTGATCTAAAAAGTGATCAACTTAACTAGAGGGATTTGTATGGTGATCCTCCAAGCCTTCTACTCCTTACAATTGATCTCCATATGAAATACTTTGTATCCACAAGAGTAACTTTCTTACCAGAAGGTTCTAACTTCATCCTCTTCTCCTTCATTACATGGATGTGCACAACTTTATGTTTGGATAGTCTGATCCATGTCTCAGCTAGAGACCATCTAAACTGTTGTATCTGGTAACCGTCATTATAGCTCCCTCTCAGAGCTATTACCTGTGACCTGCCCAGAACAAGAAAAAAACATCTCCATGATAACCTCCATGGAATTTACAAGATAACCTGCCTAGAACAAGGTCAACAACCAAGAACATCTCCTAGACGAGATCAATTTATCTTGTAAACAAGTGCATTATTAATATGAGCATTTACTTAATGGTAATCATACCAACAATAATCAAGTGTTACTAAAATAGCAATAGCATTGACAATAATTGAATTCTAAAGACTGTTATTCTAGTTATAACACTTAATTAAACCGCAACAATATAAAATATCAAACCCGATATGCAAACCTGTAGTTTAGTTGTTGTTGTCCCACTTGAGTTGTATTCTATAGTTTCCCAAGTCGTTTTCTTGGAAGCACCACTAGATAAAATACACACTCTTCATCCTTTGACTTCTGCTCTTCAACATCTGTTGTATGTGCATGGTACTTCTTCTTTCCCTTTTCATGTTTAAGAGGACATTGTATGGCATAATGTCCCATCTCCTTGTAGTTGTGGCATCTAATATTTGATGCATCCTTCATGTGAATTGGTTTCTTAGACTTCTTTGGGTTTCCTTCTTCCCTTTCCTTTCTCTTCTTCACATGGGAAGCAAGTTCTTTATTTTCATCATCATTAGTCTTCTATCATTTTGATATCAACTTGGATTCCTCTTGGGTGCAGTCTGCCCATAGCTTGTTGAACTTGGGAAATTTCCTTCTGGCACAAATCTCTTGAATAAATGGATCATGAGAGGAGGGAAATCCATTGAGTGTAGTATTCATGAGTTTAGCGTCTTCTACTGAATCTCCAATGGCTGCTAACTGGTCCTTGATCTGTGATATCCTCATGAAATAGTTGGCTATTGTTTATGACTTGTTCATTGTCACGTTTTTGAGTTCATGCCTTAGAGTAATCTTTCGAATGGTATTATTACTTTCATAAATTTTGGTTAGGGCATCAAACATTTCCTTCAGTGTCTTCAGTTCTGATACATTAGGTATCAGATGATCCTTTATTGATTATGTCAAGATCCTCTTGTCCTTGACCTCATTCTTCATGAACTTTTATTTGGCATCTTCTTCTTCTAGTTCTAGAAGCATCTCCTTGGTATGATCCAATAACTCATTCTCTTCTATAATGAGGAGAACTTGGTGCTTCCAGGATCTGAATTTATCTGCTCCATCCAATCTATCTTCAACTCTCATGTTGGTTGACGTTGTTCACTAGTAGAAACCCTAGCACTGAAAAACCTCAATTTTTCAAACTTCACCAAACTACACGATGAGGGTTTTAGGGAGTGCTCTAGGGTAGGGCACACTGCTCTGTGAAATAATTATCCCCAATGACCTTGGGATAGTTCTCAATGAACTTGAAAAAGTATTGCAACAACAAGGTGTTGTGGCAACAATCTTCCTTCCAATGGTCAAATTGTTTTGAAGGTAACCAACTCTGATACCATGTTAGATTATCCTTATTTACAGAGAATTATAGTTAGCAGTGTTCTTTTACTTCATTACCATTAACACATATATATATCATGTACTGAGCAATAGCAATTGTTATAACCCTAATTTGCACCATACATGATTACCTGGCATCAGGCAATCTCAGATTCCTTCTTTGCCAAAACACTACTGAACAACTCTTCTAAAAAACTCCATTTTTAAAAAGTCCACGCTAGCTAACCCACTACAACCCACATGGATCTACGGTATCCATGCTAGCTGGCCCACTACATCCCGTGTGGACCTTCAGAAGCATGAAAAAAGGAAAGTTGTCGACGGAACACACAGCTTTGGGTGAGTTAAATGAATCTTCCGGCCATGCATGGTTGAGGGTTCATCAAAATACCTAGCTTCTTCTAGCCTATAAAAGAAGGGTTAGGGGTCCCATTTGGAAGAGGAAAATCATAGTAAAGAAACTATACTCGATTGTACATTCCCTTTGTCCCAACCCTTTAGCCATCCTCGTTCAAAGAGAAATACAGAAAAAAGAAGTTGGAGGAAAGTTGAAGAGGTGCCCAGGACCAGGTTCGTGGAGCAGCGACCAGCTTCATCATTGTAAGTTGATTTGTTGAAGTTAATAATAAAGAGATACTTTTCCCATCCCACCATATGAGGTTCTTATGATTTTTTGTATACTTGTTTATTGAATCTCTAACCCATTAATCTATATATCGAATGCATGCGGAGTTTGTTGTTTGTTTTGTCTGAATGCAGGTCAGCCTTGGGAGGAGAGTTGCAGTAAAAAAAAAATGATCAAGCGTAAGGAAGGATCTACATCAAATGCCCGTAATAAGGTATGCTCACTTAACTATGTATTTTCTTAAGAATAATGAGGATTAGGTCTGGGACGACGGTAGAAAGTAGAGATCTTTAGGTCTTTTTTGCATGCATATTTCAACCCTAATTGCTAGTCCGTAGAGGGATTTCCCACTCACAACAGAATTGGCGACCGTACTGGGGATATCTCTAGGGTTCCTGGGGATATTTTTGGGTATTTTTAAGAGCTGGCTTCATGTTCTTATTTTTAAAGTTTCTACAATAGTCTGAGCTAACAGATATTCTGGTCTTCCATACCAGTTATCTTTGTTTCTTTGCTTGACTGTAATTTTTTTTCAAGACCCATAGAGGTACACGCAGCCTGTATAAGGTTTACACGCGTGTACCCATGCCCTGCATTCTCACAGCCCACGTGTACACGCTAGATGAGGAACTGACAGTCGCGTGTGGATTCCAGAAAATTGCTTTTAAAGAGGCAGTCATCCTCTTCCCCGTTAGAAGTAGTCCTTCTCAGGGGTTTTCTGGAAATATTTCTAGTCTTTGTTGTTTGCAGTCTATAGCCTAGGTTTACACCTCAGATTGGTTTGTTCTATGAATTTTTCCTTGATTTGTTTTCTTTTTCTGTTAAAGTAAGTATCTGAGTCTTCAAGAGATTCTGGTTTTTAGTACCAGTAGTCTATGCCTGGGCTGGCTTGCTTGGCTTTTTATTTTGTTTCAGATTTTCAGAGATACACGCGGCCTGTATAAGGCCAACACGCATGTACACGTGCTCTGACTTTACACAGCTCGCATGCAAACGCTTGTTGTTGAACTGTTAGTTGTGTTCTTGAGGAGAAGTTTTTGTTGAAGGTGAGGTAGTCATCCTTTCCTTTGACAGGAGCTATACTTCTCAGGTTTCTTTGGGTCTCTGTCATAATGGTTAGTAGCTTAGGTTTGATCACAACAATAGATTTCTTTTTCATTTAGAAGTTTTCCTCAAAAATTTATGTTATAGGGTTTTTAGACAAGTGTGAGAGTCCGATTTTAAGTTGCTTGTGTGTGATTTTTTACAGTGACTCTTTGCAATCTGCGCTTAAGCCAGAAAATTTCTTGGTTTTGGCTTTGGTATTTTTCCTTTTTTGCTTTGTGAGCATTAAAATAAAATAAAAAAAACTTTTATTTCTTTGATTGGTTAAAAAAGTGTTGTTTTGCATTAGTAACCAGGGAAAAGTCTTTGCTTTCATAAGTTCTTGACAGTTTACTTAGATCATAAGTAGCTCGTAGTCAAGTGAAATCCTGCTTTTGGTTTGTTGATTCAAAGATCTTAGAAAAAAAAATTAAATTTGAAAAGTTGTTTAAAGAAAAGTTTTTGTTTCCAAGTTTTTTGTTTATTTTACTTTCCTCTTTCAAACATCATTAGTTTCACTTTCATAGCCTTTGACGTAAGACAAGCCATAAAATTAACGCTAAATCTAAAAATCATTAGACTTTTTATGTTTGTAGGGTCAACCAACTAGTTTAGGGTTAGGGCCTTGAATTAGGTTGGAGAGGAAACTCTTCAAGGCCATTAAAATCAAACATTAGAGTCTGAGTTAGGGAGTGTCAAAGTCTAGTATCGTGAAAGTTATCCGGGACCCCCCTCTAACATAGGGGATAAACACGAGGTTGCATGTAGAAAGGTAGCGGAGATAACCCCTCCAAAGCTGGACCAATCGTAGTGGAGAACACATATAGAGGGCTTGTTTTGGGATTTTGCCGATTGCATTTGCCACGGAGCTTTGTGGGTCTCGAATCCATTCGAGGTCCTCAGTTGTCTTCCAGACCACTTGATTTTGATACTATTGACAGGTTTCAGGCTCGATACCCTGCTCATTGTGGTCTACCTGACTTTCGACTGTACCCACCTGGTGACTGTTCGCGCGCTGGCAACCTAGTTGCCTATATTTTCAGGGACATACACAAGTGACTGCGGGGGTATACCACAGTACCTAGGACAAACATTGGACCACGCTTTGCAGAGTATACCCAGAGGGTGCTTCTGTGTTCGAGTTGCACTTGCACCGGTAAGTTGCTCTAGTGTTGGTTGGTGTAACTATTCTTCCAATTAATTTAGTGTTTGCTTGTCTTATCTTGTAGGGAATTTATAGTGTGTTGTTTTTGAACGATTAGACAGCCCTAGAGTGTCTTTGATCTTCTCACACAGTGGAGGATCATGAGCTCCACCGGTCACGAAGGCTTCTTGGCCTATCATCGGTTACATTGGAGCCACCCCCGCCACCACTAAGGCGAAAGCTAGACCAACAAGGGTCTTTTGAAGCAACCGGGTCACAAGAAATTGTGCCCGACCAACATCCAGAGGAATCGACTATTTTAGACTTTGGAGCGAAAGCTCTTGGTCCACCTGAAACCTCAACCATTGATCTTTCGGAACCCATCATTGTATCGATTCATCCTTACAAGTGCTAGACACTGTCGCACACAGCAATGGAAACAAATGTTGTTACTCCTCCTGGGAATTCTTCAATTCCCTCTACGATTGTCACCACAGGAGAGTTTCCACCTCCTAACCCACCATCACTGGTTTGAGCCACCATGGTCTCGGCTGCCTCTACCTCGCACAGTGGTCCGATCCCATCTATGGCGGCAACCACAACCCCTTTCCCACCAAGTGTGACAGGCCCTCTGTTCTCATACGGGATGCCTAGTTCAGGTACAAGTCTTGTACTTTCTTACTCCACTTCACAGACTTCAGGTCTGGGGGCAAGGAGCTCTAACGCTCCTCTGCAAGGTCACATAGGGGGCACTCCTACTCCTTTTAATGCTTTCCCTTATGGGGGAGGTCATATACCTCCTTCGACCCCTTCGCTCGGCGGCACGCACCAACCATCCGTCGGGCCACCTGCACACCATAGTTTACTTGGAGCAGGGAGTCAAGGACCACCTTCGCATAATATGTCAGTAGGTTCGATACCATTTTCTTTGTTCGGTGTGTTTGGAAACAACGCCTTCTCGTCAGCGACTTTCCCGACTGGGGGCAACCCTGGTTTCGTACAACCTATTCCTATTCAGGGTATTATTCCTGCACAGGGGGAAAACCCAGGAACTTCTTCCGCATCAGGGCCTTGGAATTCTTGGCAAGGATCTGTTCCTTCATCAGGAATGTCGATCTAGGGAAATTATTTCCATAGTCAATGGAACTCCGGACAAGGTACTATGCCCATCCCTACAGAACCGGCATGGGGCAACCCTTCCCAAAGTCCTCCGAATGTAATGCATGCCCATCCATTTACGTTCTATTTTTGGAATCATTCGATGATGTCTCCTCACACGCAGAATCCGTACACTAGTCATGACCATGGTTTTTACCAGAACCCAAGCCAGCAGTCGAGCTTTTCCTGGCAACCTGGTGCCAGTCAAACTCTAGGCCCCTTTTTCTTAGGTTATCACCAACAACCCAAACTACCTTTCCTGGCAACCTTGCATTTGCTAGATTTGATAACGTTGTTGAATGACCCTATCTATCACGATCCCCGTTGGCCTCCTATACCGACGAAGTTTCCTCCGGACATACCAAAGTTTGAAGCCAAGCCTAACGAATATCCAAGCGATCATGTGACTACCTTCCACCTTTGGTGCTCATCTAACTCGTTGAAAGATGACTCTGTATAGTTGTGATTGTTTCAACGTACTCTCATTAGGAGTGTCGCGAAATGGTACATTGAGCTCGACCACTCAAGATACTCTTCCTTCGGTGACTTGGCAATGGCCTTCCTAAACCATTTCCAATTACTTGTGAGATACGACGCTGGCACAAAATTGCTGGCCAATTTCTCACAGACAAAAGTGGACCATATCTCTGATCACATCCAAGAATGGAGATGTCGAAAGAGTTTAATTAAGGTACCAGTCCCACCAGCATTCCTTCTCGAGTGGTTCCTTAAGTCTTTGGTCCCACAGTTATCCAAAGACGTCACGACATCAGGAGTATTTTCCGAAGAATATGCCATCATGAGAGCTCAAAAACTTGAGCTAATTTATTCTCAGTCCGATTTATTATAGGAGATCTTGCCAGATGTGCCACAATCAATACTTGATAAAACTAGATAGAGAGTTGGACCACATGCCGATGGTATTGTTGGTTCAACACAAACAAAGCCCGTTGAGAAATTGACGAAGCAATTGCAGCAGTTGTCTATACAACACACAGTGGCCAGCCAAACTACTCCTTTGGCTACTCCCCCTACCAAAATGCCGGATGTACACACATTGCAATTGACTAATACAAAGGCCACCCAATAGCTTGAAAGAAATAAAAAACAACGAAAGAAGGGTAAGAGGGATAAAAAACCTACCGATAATGCTGGCGAGGAAAACATTGAGAAACAGAAGGTGAGGTATCCATGCAACTTGTGCGCGGAATACCACCCGACCCATCTATGTCCTCGACTTGCAGAAGCCCAAAAGTTTGTGACGCAGCAACAGCCTATTGTGTTAACCAATCCTTTTCAACATGGGCAAAATCTAACCCAAGCCTCTGCAAGCACGGAAGGGGGCAGCCAAGGACCCTCCCCATCTTCAAACAATCCTGCATCCGCGAATGTATATATTGTGAATGGTGATGCTTTTATGTCGACTAGAGCGCATGACTATAGTAAACCAAGCACTTCTGAGAAGGGCAAAGAAGTTGAACTCCCATCTCTTCCTCTATAGATTAAGAAGATGTTGGGCGAAACAATTACACGCATCCCCAAAGGCGTGTTCAAAAAATCTTCTCACAACCCAAATGCAAGGGCTACCCAGAACTATTCTGTGGTGGAGGATTTATCACAAACCCCTTATGCGATGTTCGCTTTGGAGGTCCTCCAAAGATGCCCTTCCCAGAGGAAAGCCTTGTTAACCACTTTAGGATCTACCGAGACTTGTAATCTGGGTACAATCATGTTGGATACAACCAACTTAAAACCTCGTCTGCCTTACCACGTAGCTTTTCAGATAGTAGTGGTTTATCCCATGAAAATTTTTACTCAGAATATCTTCCGCACGATGGTTGATGAGGGTGCCTTGACATGCGTTATAACGTTGGCATGTTGGAAGGCCATTGGCCAGTCCGTTTTGTCTCCGTCACCTACTCTCCTCACTGCTTTTAACGATCTTTCGTTCCGACCACATGGTATCATTCCCTCTTTTCCCATGCAATTAGGAGGGAAGACCATGTGCATTGAGGTAGAGGTATTTGACACGTCTCTCGACTACAATATTTTGTTAGGAAGGAGTTGGACTTATGCCATGCAAGCAATGGTTGCTACAGTTTTTTGGGTCTTGTTGTTTCCACACGAGGACTGGATTTTGACCATTGATCAATTGTCTTTCTCCAGATCTGACCTTTCATTGGGGGTGTCCGCGGTCCCAATGATTGATAATCCTCAACCGGGCATAGTCAACATAGGGGTTGGTTTGTGCCCATCTTTGATGGGTACCTTCGATTACCCGCCCCCTCAAGGCGATGCCAAGTTCATATCCGACCACCATAAGGTTGAGATTTTTCAAGTTTCGTCGTTCCACATGACTTACTTCAAGGATCCATGGATACTTCCTTCCCCATCAGCCACGATGGAGGGGACAGGGCATCTGGGCATGTCCATGCCCTTGTCCGCAGCTGAAGTAGAGTACTCTTTAGTCCAGCAAGCTTCAGCCAACCCAGATCCAACTCTTGCACAAGAGATAGATCCGACTCTAGAGCTTATTTGGGCTCAAGGTTCTCTCACTGACACCGATTCATTCAACTTAGTCTTTCCCTCCAACAAAGAAATCATTGAAGCAATGACTAGTCTGGACAAACCCTGGGATGATCTTCATCACAGATCATACTTCCTCCCAGAGTTAAGTAGAATCGAGGCCGGAGAATTCACTTTGACTATGACTAGAGATAGGTCTTGTCCTATCAATCCTTTGTCTACTCATGTTGTTTATGTTGAGGTTAATATGGCAAGTATCATTGAAATGGTACCTATAAATCTCTCCAGAACCCCTGGCGTCGTAGACAATGTTTTCGTCAGAGCATACGAATCCCCCGAGGAGATACCCGGCATCGACCCACAAAGTGTCGATCATGAGCTAACTTTTTTGTTTTTCAAGCTCGCTTTGAGATCCAAAAGCAACATCTGACGAGACTGCATTTATGCTTTTCGATCTCGTCCAGATTAACTGAGAAAAGTAACCTCAACGGGTCTTCTTTTAAGCCCTTTTCAGACCCTCTAAACATGAAAAGATTATCGAGTGATCTTGTGGCCTTTCATGCTCGTTAAACTGAAATTTGAATTCACGTCTGTCCGACGGTAGTTTACCCGTTTTTTGGTCTAGACGGTCAATTGTACGAACAAAGGTATACTCTATGGAACTTCATTTCTCTAGAAGAGAACTCTCAGGTATCATTTTAACCCTTTTTCAGGCCTGAGGGACTAAATTTACGAAAAAGGAACCCCCACGGAGTCCATAATTAAGCTCTCTTCAGACTCCCTAAAATTGAAAAGATCCTCGAGTGACCTTATTCTTTCACACTCATTAAAATGGTCTAGAAGAACATTCCTGACGGAGTCCATAGTTAATCTTTTTTCAGACTCCCTAAAAATGAAAAAATGGCCGAGTGATCTTGTCTTTATCACACTCGTTAAAATGGTTTTGAATAGACGTCTTGTCGGTGCTAGTTTACCCCTTTTTCAAACCGACTAGACTACCTTCGAAAAAGGTACCCCAATGGAGTCTCCTTTTACGTTTTTTCAGACTCCCTAAATATGAAAAACCGTCGAGCTTACCTTCTCTGGGCTCATTAAACTTACATTGAAGGACGTTACCATTGTGTGTTTTGTTAACCGTGTTTGCATACCTGCGTCTTAGGTCTAAATTTCGGCTCCATGTTGCTCCCAACTAAACCATCTGAAGCATACCTTATACGCAAGCCTTGTAGCACTTTGCCTCTGCGTCTTAACACCCTTGGCCCCCGAAGAATTTTTCCCGAGTATCATTATTCTGAACATCAGTCTTGTCCTTGCACCTTGAACTTCTACGTTTGTAACACTTGTTCCTCCATTGTAACGTAATATTCCTTTATTCTTTTTTCCAAAATCATTGAAAAAGACAAAAAAATCAAATATACACCAAAAAGAGGAAGGGAAAAGTATTTTCTTTATTGGCAGCACAATAAGTCGCCCTTGGATAAAGCACATATGATTGTTTGTTCGTCAAACTATGGGATGTAATACGACCTTAGGAAATTGTTTCTTGCTACATAGAGTTGTGTCATCCTCCATTTGGTTATTCTTCCAAACATATGGAGAGTTTGTGTTGCCTCCTACTTCGTAAACTTATGATTAATGCCATGTTGTCTAAGTCTCATCATTTGTCATGTTGTTGTCCAAGGGAAGTTTCTACCAAGCCTGAGTTGTCCCCTCTGCAGTTTGTCTCTTGCCCTCATACCCGACCATCTTGAATGTCCGATCAAGTCTTTGTTCGAAATCAATGAAGCCTTCAGTCTGATCATCAATATTCTCTAGTCCATGACCGACAAGTCGTCGAAGACCTCTGGGTAGTGAATTCATACACTCATATTACACTCCTACCTGAGTTTTGAAGATTTTGAAGTTGTTTATCAAGCTCTGAAGACCTCATCTCCAACCATCGGGCCTTATCATCTTCTGAGAAGATGGATACTCTACATGTATATCTTTTTTATTTTGGGATGTATCTCTGTTGTGTATTGTTCGTGGCTACACTTTATATAGTGATATGACATGGATCTACAGTGTATTTGATTGGTAGCCATGAGTTTATTCTATCCCGAACATGGGTATTCCCACCTCGGTGAGACAATTGTTATTTTTTGCAGATGGTGCCTCTCGATTTCTGGTTCCTGGGCTCACTTGTTCGGCATATCAGTAAAGATTGGTAATGTATTTCAGCCATTAGATTCTTTTCTGACCTCACACAGTAGGGGGCATCTGTTATAACCCTAATTTGAACCATACATGCTTACCTGGCATCAGGCTATCTCAGATTCCTTCTTTGCCAAAACACTATTGAACAACTCTTCTAAAAATCTCCATTTTTAAAAAGTCTACGCTAGTTGGCCCACTATAGCCTGTGTGGATCTACAGTGTCCACGCTAGCTGGCCCACTACAGCCCACGTGGACATTCAGAAGCATGAAAAAAGGAAAGTTGCCAACAGAACACACAGCTTTCGATGAGTTAACTGAATCTTCTGGCCATGCATGGCCGAGGGTTCATCCAAATACCTAGCTTCTTCTAGCCTATAAAAGAAGGGTTAGGGGTCCCATTGGGAAGAGGAAAATCATAGTAAAGAAACTATACC
>ML846528.1:10927-40457 GCA_009831015.1 Picea engelmannii
GTGCAATTGGTAAAACAATGAACCTGTTTTATCTAACAATTTGATCACCAAAACCATGATAAGCACCACCTGGCTATGGCTTCTGTAAACTGTTAAAGCTGAAGAACATAACTTCTCTCTTCCTCTGCTATAGCTTGTTGCCTCGGTAACAAGCTGGTTCTTAGTTACTGATGTTCTGTCAGTACAGACAAACATCTAATTCTGATTTGGCTGGTCTTTGTTATACTGTTTTTAACCAAATATCTCAAGGGCTGTAAAATACTCTCTGATAAATTAGAGCAACCATGTACAAAATCTTTATCCTTGTAGGTCTGGAGCGTACTTTAAGGGCAATTGTGCGCTTGAAGTTCAAAACATTTGGGATTTTACACTAATTGTTAGTTGTCCTTCTTCTAGTGCCAACAAACTCCTTTTTTCCCTTTTTGGTGGACAGAAATGGTTATATTTTGCATTAGAAAAGTGTTGCAGCCTCACTGGTCAGCATAGTAATACAAAAAAGAGACTATCTCACATTTTAAGCATCAAAAAGCATCCCAAACACTTGTTACATGTCTTTCAAACAAGCGATATTGTTCTTTGCAGAGGATTCACTGTTTTTTCTAGTATAGATCCTATAAAAGGCACCTAATATTAGATATGCTTTCAAATACATAACAACCTAAATTACTGGAAAACATGCATACCATTTGCTTCCTCATTTTCTTCTGGAGAGCGCTATGAATTCTGAGTGGCCCCAACCATATACACATCCACGGGTGTTTGTTGAACAGAGTTATCTTCTTTGTTTTCCAAAGGCATGGAACCCACAGACATCCTGAAATTTGAGGCAACAGAGTGGGCATCCCTGCACTTGCTTGTGATCACTTGTCTTAAAGCCAAGAATTCTGCTTCAAGAGTATCGATTTTTTGTTTTTGTTATACCAAAGTCTCCATTACAACTGCATAATCTGTATTGCAATTCTCTTCCTGAACAGGAATTCTGCTAGTTATCGAAAAGATGGAAGTCCTATTATCAGCAATTAGGTCATCATGCTTGTGAAGAAACTTGTGGATCTCCAAGATCTCACAATAGCGACAATGCCCCATGTGACTCTAACATGCAATGTCTTGTAGCCACCAACAATGAAATTCAACAACAAACTCAACCATGGACAAACCTTTTAATTTTCCCCTCAATTTGTCAATGAATTCCTTCCAACTAGAGAAAGTAGAGCCCGGGACTTACCTCAATTTTGCAGGCTGGCCTATTCCAATCCAAAGTCTTCAGAGCAAAATTTCACAGGTTGGCCTACTCCAATCCAAAGTCTTCAGAGCAAGCTTGTGTCCACCTGCAGTACTATCAACAAATTAAGGGTGAGTCAATTTCCACCAAGAAGCCATAAATCCTAATATGACTCCAAGGCAGGTATATATGGGGTTAAATGTATATAATATGACCCCAAGGGGGCACATATGGGGTTAAATGTATATATAATAGTGGTCAACGTAATAAAGGGGCCACATATGCAATTTGTGAATAGGTATATATAGAGATCATGTAGTTATTATTGAAGGGACTTATGATTGAGATGTATGAATGTGTTGGGTATCTGGTGGAGGTTCTCCTATTCTTTAATGAGATATTTTGTAACTCATCTCTATTATCTATCTTGAAGTTGTGCTCCACACTCACATTTGGTGTACATGGTGTGTACTCTAGTTTATTGTGATATCTTAAGTATTTGTTACTTACCAAATTGTTACATATCAAATTTTCACACTTAGGTACCTCGCCCTAACTGTCGCAAGTGTCGTAAAAGTGTCATATGCACCTTGCTAAGTGTCGCATACAGCTCGACACCATGAAATAACATATGTCACAATCTCTAGTCAATGTGGAGGAGAAATATATTATATGAAGGTCAAAATACTATGTGCAAATGAATTATTATTAATATTCATGAAAAGGAAATTACCACCTCACATTTGGTTTCCTATTTTTTAGAGGAGGTTGAGGATCTCATGGATGGTTGAAATATTTCCTCCTTAAAATCCTTGAGAGATATTTCCTCCCTAAAATCCTTAAGAGATATTTTCTCCTTAAATATCTTGGAGATCCCATTTTAGTGGATCTAATGAGTAATCCTCTTCATGGTGGTTAAGCCTCCAAATCCTATATAATGAGGGCTTTCAATGGAAAAGAAAAGGCGGATTGGAGGTATCAAACTTTTGATCTTGGGAGGAAGCTTTTGGGTATCAAACTTATGATCTTAGGAGCATCGTGCAAGGGCTGGATGAGGAGGACTTGGAGAGGTTGTTGCAAATGCATCTACAGATTGTAAGTGTCTTTTTAATGTTCTCATTAATATATGTTTGGTCTATTTCCTTCTAGTTTATGTATCTTTACATATGTTTGTCTACTGTAGATGAATTTGTTTAATATAGTATGCTAAAGTAGGAATTTCCTTGTGTCTCTTTGTTGTCTGTGGTTTGCAGATATCAAGTTGTGTGAACGAGTTTGAAGATCAAGCTCAAATTGGAGTAGCGAGGACGAACACTGGAAATAGGTACGACCACCTTTCCTCCTTCTCTCTTTTCAACTAGTTAATGAAATCTCAAAGGGATGTTAGTGTCCATTTGCATCTTTTTGTCTCGGTATTAGGGGTCTAGAATCCAAGGGAAGATCCACCTATTCGCCAGGGGATTTTTCTGTAACAGAAATTGGCAACTCTGTTGGGGAAGGATATTGACTTGTCTTTCCTTAAATTGTATCTACCTTTTTCCCACTTTTAGATCATTTTTATTGTTTGTTCCTGATCTATTTCCTTTCTCCCCTCTTCTTTGACAAATTCACAAAATTATGGGAATTCTGGGTGAAATTTTTTGAGTTTTAAGCCTTTGTTCTGAGTTTTTGGGAAGGGTAGCGCTCCCTTGGAGTGTATATAAGAGCATTGATTTTTAATCATCACTCCCCTGTAGTGTATATCAGAGCACTACATCACTTTGTACCCTTGAAAACATGAGCGTTGATCCCCTTTTTTTGTGATTTCTGCCCTTTTCTGCTTAGTTTTTCTCAGCCCTTTGTTGGAGGTCTTTTTCCCAGAGTCTGTACTTTGGCTTGTGGCTTTGTTTGGGTTGAATATTTGGTAATTATCACTTCTTTTTTTGTCTTGTTTGAGCTTGCAACCTTTTCCAAATTGGAATATTGATTTGCCTTGTTTTTCTTGGTTTGGTTTAAATATTGCGACATTTTTGGTTATCTGACTGATTGAAAAGGTCTGCAAAGGTTTGTTGGTATTAAGTTACTTTTCAAATCTTTCCTTTTTGAATGATTTGAGACTTTATGCTGACCACAACCTATCTTGGATTGCTCTTTCCTGTTGCTCGTTTTGTCAAGACAGTGGAGTGATTTCTCTTTCTCCTTATCAGTTTTTGGATTCTTCTCTAAACTTTCTTGTATTTCTTGAATGTTTGTCGATTGTCGAGTCCTTGATTGAGTGAGTTATATTATTTTAGTTCTCGTTATCCTGTGAGTGCATGCTTTGTTTGAAATCATTTTTGCTCCATGCCTTTTATATCTGCATTCGACTCTTTCATTTTGATTGAAAATAATGGAGTGTTAAAGGATTTTCTTTTGTTTCCGTTGGATATTAGAATCAAACAAAGAAGATAGTTGCATTCTTTCTTTTGGGTAGTGTAGATAACTAGGTTACATTTAGAAAATTGCATTTGGGAATTGGGTGTTTTTGTTGAAGAAAATTGAACCTCTTCTCCATCCCGTATGTAGGATTCATTGAAGAAAAAGATTTGCATCTCATTTTTCTGCATTCTTTTTTAGTCGAGTCTACAATATCATCAATTTCACTTTCGCACCCTTGAGTAAACAACATCCCTAAAATGAAGTGCTTATAAAATTAATCAGATACTTTTATATTTTCTAGTAGCTAACCTACATTAGCAAGTGTAGGGCTTTGGAATAGGTTGTGAGGATAACTTTACAAATCCATCAGAAAAACTTTGAATCTTGTGTTAGGGAGCGGTAAATCCAATCATTTGTATAAGCATAGCCGAGATCCCCCTCTCACACAGGGGTTAAACATGAGGTCGCATGCAAGAGAGCAACGGATATTTCCCCTCTGAAGCTTAACCCACGTAATAGAAAGATTGTATATTGGGGTTATTCCTGAGAAACGATTGGTTTCATTTGGTCTCGGAGCTTCGTGAATCTCAGATCCGTTAGGGGTTCTCAGTAGTATTCTGATCCACTTGTATTCAGTTCTCTTGAAGAATTTTGGACTTGTTATCCTTCCCATATGTTCCTTCCCGACTGTCGATTGTACCTGTCAGGAGGCTAACTAGGAGTTGGTAACCTTAGTGGCCTATATCTGTAGGGTTGATACACAAGGTGACGGTGAAGGGGAGTCTTCTTTGTACCTGGGTTAGACGTTGGTCAAACTCACTCAGGCTCCTTGGAGGGTACACCCATGGGTAAAACTGTGTGGGAACTTGCACCAAGGCGTAAGTCCATTAAGCAGGTCGCCAATGTAACTGATCCACCCGCTCTATCCTAGACCCTTCCTATATTGATCTTGCAATGTTGGATTTCATCACCAACTAGTGGTTTCAGTTTGGGAAGGTTTGTTTGATTGTTTGCTTCTTAGATTTGTAGCATGTGTTGTTTTTTTTCCTTAGTGGACCTTAGGTCAAGTCAATGTCAATGGTGTCCACTCCTAGGAGTACCAACGGAGGAACCCTTTTCCTTGGGAACCTTTAGCATTTCCTTCTTTTAGAAACATTGGTCCTCTGTGCATTGCCACACTGAGTCTTGTGGGACTCATGATCAGATTACCAGTTTGGTTGTTCCCCATGCCAGTGATATCAAATCTTCTTAGTGCTTTGGATGCACCTAATTCTTTAAATGTAAGCACACCACCCACACATCAACCTCATGTCAACCTTTCTCCTTCTTCACCCGTCAGGTCTCCTTCCCTTTCTCCTTCTTCACCTAGTGAAAGCTCTAAAGAGAGTGGCTAGGTTGATAAGAAGAAGAAGAAACGGAAAGAGAAGAATAAGAAGAACCAGAAATGGACCAAGCCTCCAACCACATCAGATCATGTTGGATCCAAGCAACCAACTACTGTTAATCGTACTGGGAACTTCGATAAAGTCGACAAGTCTAAAACGAAGAATTTGAAACCCAAATTCCCTTGCATGCTTTGTAAGGGTAGCCACATTCTGAGGGATTTCCCTGGTCTCCTCGAGGTCTTAGAAATGTGGTCTTCCATGTCATCAGTTCCTGTTGAACATGCTGGTGACACCCTGTCAGCTAGTGACATTAAGTTTGGTAAGATGAAGAGAACTATCAAATTTTCTTGCTTGTTATGTGAAGGTGATCATTACTCTCACCTTTTCCCTCGTATGGACGAGGCTTCTTATCTTTTGGAAAAGATTCAACTTCCAACTGGTTATCATAATATTTCTCCCAACCCATTGTTAGTTGATGGACTGGACAATCCGGTTCCATCCTCAGTCAGTCTGGTTGATCAGGTGGTCAATCTAGTTTCATCCTTGGTTGAACCACTAACCAAAGTAGTTGATCTAGTTTCATCATTGATCAACCCCACTCTTCATCTGAAGAGTGCTAAAGTGGTCGATCCAGTTCCATCATCGATCGATCCCACTCCTCCTCTGAAGAGTACCAAAGTGGTCGATCTAGTTTCATCATTAGTCGAGCCCACTCCTCCCTTAAGGAGTGCCAAAGTGATTGATCTAGTTTCGTCATCGATTAGCCCTACTCTTCATCTGAAGAGTGCCAAATTGGTCGATCTAGTTTCGTCGTCGATTGATCCCACTCCTCCCTTGAGGAGTGCCAAAGTTGTCGATCAAGTTCTGTCATCGATCGATCCCACTCCTCCTCTGAAGAGTGTCAAAGTGGTTGATCCAATTTCATCATCGATCGACCCCACTCCTCCCTTGAGGACTGTAAAAGTGGTTGATCTAGTTATGTCATCGATCGATCCCACTCCTCCTCTGAAGAGTGTCAAAGTGGTCAATCTGGTTCCACCATCGGTCGATCCCACTCCTACCTTGAAGAGTGCAACCAAAGTGGTCGATCTGGTCCCATCATCGGTCGATCCCACTCCTCATTCAAAGAGTGAGGATGTCGCTCAGGTCTACCTCGTTAATACTGATTCAATCGGACAATGGGGCACTCCGCCTGTCCTGATGGCATCCCCTTCAAGCTATCAGATGATTTCTATTAATTGGAATCATTTGACAGAACCTTGTCTTCCTTCTTACATGCCTTTCCAAATCATCGTGCAGGTTTGTGATAGGAATATTCCTAACACTATAATAGACGAAGGTGCTTTTGTTAGCATCTTATCTACGAATGCTTGGCAAGATTTTGGTTCCTGCAGCTTGTGCCTTTGACTTAGAAGTTGTTGACCTTTGACAGAAGAGTTAGTCAACCTTTAGGGATCCTTCCTCAGTTTCCAGTTACTTTGGGAGGAAAAACAGTCTACATCAATGTGATGGTAGTTCATGACCCCTTGGAATTTAACTTGCTCCTTGGGCGAGGCTATGTCTACATTATGAGAGATTTTTTTTCCACTCTCTTTCGAGTGATGTGTTTCCCTCACAACAGAAACATAGTAACGATCAACCAGCTTTCATTCATTGACCCTCATCTGATGGTCAACCATCCACCTTCTTTGAATGGTCCGTACATGCCAGCGATGTCCGCCCCACCATAGGTCAATTATGTAACGACCTTCCCCATGCATTCAACCCCACACGAGAGGGAATCTCTCCCTTCTCTTGACTTAGATCCAGTAGTTGACATGGTCATCTATTCGATAGGGCTATTAGAGCCAGATATCCCTACCCTTATCGAGGTCGTCGACATGTATTCCTTCCAGAGTGTTTTTCTTCCATCTAGCGAAGATCTCCTGGAAGCCATGACTGACATTTTTCCTTTGACATGTATTCCTTCCAGAGCATTTTCCTCTTGGAAGCCATGATCAAGGAGAGGTTACTAGCATAGTTTTTTCTTCTCTGTGGAAAGCTCGTTAAAAAATTAAACAAAGGTATTGAGAATAGTTTTGCTTCTTTGTGGCAAGCTCGTTAAAAAATGAAACATGGGTCTTGAGCATAGTTTTGTTTCTCTGTGGCAAGCTCGTTAAAAAATGAAACAGAGGTCTTGAGCATAGATTTTCTTCTTTGTGGCAAGCTCGTTAAAAAATGAAACATAAGCCATGAGCATAGTTCTTTTCATGTGTCAAGCTCGTTAAAAAATGAAACAATCACCTCTCCCATCGACTCGAGTCTTTCGCTAGATCTCGTAGACGTTGAGTCGAGTCTTTCGCTAGATCTCGTAGATGTTGAATTGAGTCTTTCGTTAGATCTCATAGAAAAACCTTCATTTCATCCACCTTTATCTTTTTTCTCCATCTAGTACAGAAATCGGCGACAACCTCAAAGTCGACGAATGAAATGAAGCTTGGGGGGGCATGTCTCCAACCTTTGATTATCATTCTGGAGTTAAGCCCCTAGCTTTTCAAGTTGGGGACAGAGTACCAACCATCCATGGGTATCCCTACCTTTGGAAATTACATTGGGCATTTACAAGCATAGTTTAATTTTGTTTCAAGCTTGTGTAAAAATGAAACCAATACCGAGCTTAGTCTTTGTTCTTTCTCGTGCTCGCAAATACATGAGAATGTAACCAAGTATACTTTTATCACATTTTCGAACTCGTAAAGGTTATACGAAAAATGAACCCCTTAGAGTCTCCTTTAAGCTCTTTTCAGACTCTCTAAACAGGAAAAGATTGTCGAGTGATCTTGCTTCCTTTCACACTCGTTAAAATGTTTGAAAGGGCATGTTTCGAGTGGTAGTTTATCTCTTTTTCAGCCTCGCGAGACTAAAATTATGAAAAAGGACAACCTTGGAGTCGCCTTTAAGTTCTTTTCGAACTCTCTAAACATGAAAAACCACTGATTTTTCCTTCTCTCGAATCACTAAACTACACATTGAAGGGCCCATATGGGAATGAACCCTTACTTCTTCCAGGTCGTTAAACAAAGGAAGAGGAACTCACCGAAGGTGAGTTATATTGAGCATGTGTTAGCATCCTCGAGCTTGTTAAATGAAATAGTTGTACTCATCTATTTGGGTGGGGGAAAAATTGAAGGAAGTGGGTCAAGTTTTTGAGAATCTTTTGTGGCAGCTTTTATCTCCCTTGAACATGGCACCTGTTTGTGTCTCGTCTTGCAGTTGGGTAATCCGCTTGTCTCTGATTCATACCAATTCCATGTGTCGCCATACTTTTTCATCCAGTCGAATAGTGCTCTTATTGTCGTCACATTACATTCTTGGTGGTCGTTGAGTCAATGCTACCAAGTGAGTTGTCGTGCCTCATCATGTTCAAGGGAAGTTTCACTTCAAACCATCAATCTGCAATATTTCCAGTTTCCATTTCCTATGTTAGTCCATACTCATTCGATTCGCCATCTTACATCACTTTCCTGTGTCAGTTTCGTATCGATGATGGGGGATACATCAAGGCCCTCCTTCGACGAGTCTTTTCCTGTCAACTTCAACACATCATCCGGGAATTAGACTTAGAAACCAGTTAGTACCTTAGGACCTACATACCTTCAGCTCATTTATTCCCATTAGTTGGAATGTACTAGGGTACCTTGGGAGTCATTGACATCATTGGTGATTTCCCTCGCACTTGTTAACGATTTACCTCAATGATCGATAATCAAGTGGTTTCTACCATGTTCGACGTCAAAACATATATTTACATGGATAGATCTGTACCACATCGGGATTGGAATGAAGACCCTGGGTTGAGCGTTCACTCTTATATCTGTTTTTCCCATGCTGCGAAAGGAGATCATTTGAGCATGCTGATATATATATTGTCACATAGATCCACATTGTATTGCCTTGTGGCTATGTTTTATCATCTTGTAGCTCCACTGTGTATTTTTCGTGGTTACTATCAGTTTATGTCATGGAGGAATGGATCCACATTGTATCTTTGGTGACCATATCCTTAGTCAATATTTTTCATGGATCCGCAATGTATTGGTCGGCGGTCATGCTTTGAGTCATCTCGTATTCCGAGCATAGGTATGTCTGCCTTGGAAATGGAACATATATTGATATTGTTTGATGGTTGTTTGCATCTTCTTCCAAGTTCTCCAACTCCACTCCCTTGCATTGAAGAATTGTAAAGTGTTTTGGTCATCAATTTCTCTTATTACCTCACACTTTAGGGGGCATACTGTTAAACATCAAATTTTCACACCTAGGTACCTCGCCCTAAGTGTCGCAAGTGTCGTAAAAGTGTCATACGCACCTTGCTAAGTGTCGCATACACCTCTACACCATGAAATAACATATATCACAATCCCTAGTGAATGTGAAGGAGAAATATATTATATGAAGGTCAAAATACTATGTGCACATGAATTATTATTAATATTCATGAAAAGGAAATTAATTTAGTGTGAGAATCCACCTCACTTTTGGTTTCCTATTTTTTAGGGGAGGTTGAGGATCTCATGGATGGTTTAAATATTTCCTCCTTAATATCCTTGAGAGATATTTCCTCCCTAAAATCCTTAAGACACATTTTCTCCCTAAATATCTTGGAGATCTCATTTTAGTGGATATGATGAGTAATCCTCTCCATTGTGGTTAAGCCTCCAAATCCTATATAATGAGGGCTTTCCATGGAGAAGAAAAGGTAGATTGAAGGTATCAAACTTTTGATCTTGGGAGGAAGATTTTGGGTATCAAACTTATGATCTTAGGAGCACCGTGCAAGGGATGGACGAGGAGGACTTGGAGAGGCTGTTGCAACTTCATCTACAAATTGTAAGTGTCTTTTTAATGTTCTCATTAATATATGCTTGGCCCATTTCCTTCTAGTTTATGTATCTTTACATATGCTTGTCTATTGTAGATGAATTTGTTTAATCTAGTATGCTAGAGTAGGAGTTTCTTTGTGTCTCTTTATTGTCTGTGGTTTGCAGGTATCAATTTGTGTGAATGAGTTTGAAGATCAAGCTCAAATTGGAGCAGCGAGGACGAACACTGGAAATAGGTGCGACCACCTTTCCTCCTCTCTTTTCAACTAGTTAAGAAAATCTCAAAGGGATGTTAGTGTCCATTTGCATCTTTCTATCTCAGTACTAGGAGTCTAGAATCCAAGGGAAGATCTACCTGTTCGCAGTGGGATTTTTTTGTAACACAAATCCACTAAGTGAAAGCCAAATGTAAAGCTCGATAACCTTAACTATGAATTAGAAGGGTGTCAATGTTTCCAGGCCAAACACTAGATAGAGGATACCATTCCATGCTACAAGAAGCTTAGAAAAATCAAGGCCTGAACTCTACATGTAAAATTCATAATCCCATGTGTGTTTAGAATAATAACAAACTCCACTTGATTACGTCTGCCCTCCATTAAACTTGGAGTGTGCAAAGGTACTTCTGAAGTTATGAAGGTTGTAGTGCATTCTTGTGATTTGATTGTCACCTGTCAATTGCTTTGAAATACTACATCCATGCAAAACTTTGATTTGGACATTCAATTGAAAAATTAAGGAATTAGGGAGAAATGTGAACCCCCACATTTATTTAACATTCCTGTGGCACATTTGGAGGCCTTGTTTGCTATATGATTCACATGGTTGTTCTAATCTCTTAAGATATGATAGAACTGTAATCTCTCAAATCCATTAGTTTCTTTTTAGATTTGTTAAATAATTTTAACAAAATTTTCACCCATTGAAGAAAATAATCTTCACATATACCTTATGTCAATTCACATATACCTTATGACAATTGATGAGTCTCCTATAACAACAAGATTCATAATTCTCTTAGAATCCAAAATTCTAAGACCTTGAAAAAAAAAAACAAATACTTCAACCTAATTATTAGTTTTCCAACCTCATTCAAAACTTACTTCTATCCCAACCTCATTCAAAACTTACTTCTAAAGTTCCCTATAGATTAAAGACAACGTATACCTACCACCCCAACCTACAAATTCATTTTTTTTAATAAACAAACTTTTTAACTTTTTCTTACAACTTTCATATTTCAATAAACTTTGAACTTAAGTTTTCACTATAAAAACAATTATTAATTTTTTTATACAACCACTTGTCACGTAGTCACAAACTTATACCAAATTCTTGTCTCAAATCAAATCAAATCGTATCTTATGAAGTTATTTCTTTAAATTAAGGTGAAATCATGTGTACCTTTGAAGGGAGAGGATCATTTTTTAAGAATCACAACACTTATCTGTAATTGCCACATTTCAGCAGATTTTATATTTATTTATAATTACCCTTTAATGGATTTTGAATTTAAGTTTTCATAATAAAAACAATTATTTGATCACTTTTTAAGGAGTGGTCATATATTTATATTTATATTTAATGAGTTTTTTTTCCTCAAATGAAATTTTATATAATTTTTTATTTTTATACTTATATTAATAATTATTCTTTTTCAAATCAAATTTTGTATAATTATTTTTTAAATTATGGTACAATCATGTTATTTAATCTCAACTATTTTATGTAATTATTTGTAAAATTTATTTTATATAATTATTTACATTAATACTTATATTTAATAATTATTCTTTTCTCAAATCAAAATTTATATAATTATTTTTTAAACTATGCTGAAATCATGTTATTTGATCACAACTATTTTATATAATTATTTTTTAAACTATGGTGAAATCACGTGTGCTGCAAAGAAAAAGAAATCATGTGTGTTGTTTGGAAAAATAAATTATTTTTAATATATCACAAAATTTATTTATAATTATTAAATAACTCACAAAGTTATATTATTATTAAATAAATATTTTTCTCCCAAACTCAAATTTTATCTAATTATTTCTTTAAATTATATAAAGTTATATCTATGTTGTATTGGTTTTCGGTTATGCTGATGACAGAGACGGGAACGCGTCCTCAAGATGGCTAGAATCGTATCCCCTTTTTTTAAGGGGATGATGGGTTGGAAAAGTATATATATATATATATATATATATATATATATATATATATATATATATATATATATATATATATATATATATATTTGTAATTGCTTTAAGTTTGTAAGCATAACAAATTATATTATACAGCAGTTTTTACATTTTTCAATTATGAAAAGCTAGAGTAATTTAAAAAATGTTCTGTAGTTTATTTTTAGGAAACTTAAGTGAGAAATTTCTCCATAGCAATTTTTCTTCCTCATATTTTTTGTTAATGACGATTATGTTAAAACATAAAAATCATTCCCTTCTCAATAGGTTTTGCATATTTTTATGGCTGTATTGAAACCACTATAAAACACTTTGGTTTTGTAAATAGATTAGATTCATATTTCAGATTAAGAAGGTAATTGAATATGAATTTATTCAAACATTTAGTACCCAATCAAAGTCACTACTATTTGATTTTTTTCACAATGCTTGAGGTTGGGATGGTGGAAGTACTAGAATTGAATGACACATGGAAACCCATGTAGAATATGTAAGAGCTAAGATGACCAGAAAAATAAGAAGAACAAGAGCAGTAACCATAAGGATCAGCTCTTTGAAATGTTGCATTTCTAGTTTTTTTAACATTGAAGTTTTGCTTGTTGTAACCTTGTTGCTGAAAATACAATATTTAAATCACCAAAAACACAAATCAAAACCCATGTTTTGAGCTACAAATTTGACAACAAATTTAGATTCAATGCAATAAAAAACAATGGGTGAGAAAAATTATCCTATTATCCAATCATTAATTTCCATGATTGTCAAAACTAAAGATATATGTATGTAATATCCCCAAAGCATACCCAAAATATCCTCAAAATATGTTTGAGACATCCCTAAAATCTGTCCTGAACATTTTGAGGATGGCTAGCAAGTCCTCTACTCTCCAATAAAATTCCCAACAATTTAGGTAAATTACCTAAAAGCCCACAAGTCCATATGCATGTTATCCCATACAACATAGAATTATATATCTTTAAATTTTATTTTTTTTAAATCACAAAACTTATTTACAATTATTAATTATTAATGAACATGTTCCCTTAACACGTGAATTATTATATTTCAATATATATACTCATAATGTATTTGAGTTAATTGCACTTTTCTTTCACAAAATTTATTTATAATTATTAATCAACATGCTCCCTTAACAAGTGAACTATTATATCCTAATATATATATACTCATATTGTATTTGAGTTAATCGCACTTCTCTTTTGCAATTTGGTGCTTTATTTTGTGAGTTCTAGTAATTTTAATGGTGTAATTTGGGGTTGTTGTTTTTTTATAATTATTAGTAACATTTTATGATATTTAAATTTAAAAATATTGGATTCTTTTATTATAGTTTAAATCATCATTTAAGAATTTGATTTTTTCTAACTCAAAATAATAGATATTGATATTTTTTATTTAAAATTTGGTAAAAATTATTTTAAATTGATCAATAGTTAATGATGCAAAATTTGGTTGTATTATAAGGTATTAGAGGGTGCTTAATTTCCTCATTAAAAATAATAATTTCAACAAATAAAAATTACAATTTAAGCAAATATTTTATGACTATATTAAGATGATAACAAATAGGGAAAGGTCAAAATCTTAGAATGTTTAAATGAAAAAATTACAATTTAAGCAAATATTTTATGACTATATTAAGATGATAACAAATAGGGAAAGGTCAAAATCTTAGAATGTTTAAATGATAGAGATATGATGAATAGTACTTATATGTATTTATTAACATTAGCAACAATAGAGAAAATCATACAAATAAACACATAAAATTATTATTAAGTGTAGGGTATTGATGAATAGCAACAATCGTGTAAGTCTCTGTGGAAACATAGTGTCAAGCCCTTCATATGGTATATTTTATGCCCGACTTCACCTCTCGTTTACCCTATTTTCATTCCACTTGCACACTCATTTGTCAGTCATTTCATTGTTTTACGATGAATTTTCTCTTAAAATTAGCGAACTGTGTTTTTGTTATTTTTCTATGAAATAGATTAGAATGTTTGATTAAGTTGCTTTCATTTTTAATATATGTGCCTAACCTATGGTATGAAGTGTAGGCACCTTCTTTAGGTTAATAATAAAATTCGTAGCCATTATAACATTTGTTGTGAAGGATCTTGAGTAGGAAATTTGACCATGTGCAGAATCCCATGGTTCATGGGTGCTATTACTCTATTTTTCCATTTTTGGGAGTTGTTGGAGTTGTTGCTTCCATAGATAACCACTTCCATGGATCGTGGGTCTCGTTTGGGGCGCGTTGATCCGGATGGATATTGGTGGCCACCCACCTTCTCCAACTGGCCCAAAACATGTTTCTGGCAATTTTGGTAATTTAATATTTTTGGCAGTTTTTAACTTCCAGGGCCATTTTGAGGCCCTAAACGATGTTTTTTGAGAAAACGGGGAGCAACATGGAACATAGATCATGTTGCTCACCCAAAAGTTGTAGTTCCCGGTTAGATCTTTCCAACGAGCTATTGAGTGCCCCAAACGGAGATCGTATGCAAAAGGTATGCCCCTGGGAAGTTGGCGTATCAACTACCCCCATCGGGGCCCACAAACCTTTTGGCTTTTCATCTTTCGGGATTAGGGTTTTGGATTTTACTTTTGTTAAAAATGCCCTTAGAGCCTCATTGTAATAATCATCTTCTCACGGATGTGAGTCGCCATCACATCTCTTCTCAGAGATAAGCTACCACCATTCTAGTGAGTCTTTCACTCTGTATTTTACAGTCTATGTACACTTATTTCGTTAATAGAAATCATGTATTACTGTATATCTGTGAATCTTGTTTTATTTCCGCTATATCTCTGTTATATTGTTGTCTCTCTTGCAATATCTCTAAATATTTATGTGTCATATCTCTGCTCTCATTTCGTGCCGAAAATAATCCGAATTAGTAGTATCAGAGTAGGTTGCTCTTGATTGTTTTCAGTGCATGTCCCCGACGAGGTCTGAGTATAGCAAGTTGGGTCTCAAGATTGTCTCTCTTGAGGACAATCGCTCTCGCACACCCAAGAAACCCTCAATGGCAGAAGAAAATAAAAACGACGAAGCAGACGATCCTATCAGTCTGTTGCTCGAGCAAGCTCTCACGCGACAGAGGGACGAAATGATGGAGAATTTTTCCCACATCCTTCAACGCCTGCCGATAGCATTAGGCACATCTTCATCAAGCAGCCACTTTGGAGGCACCTCGCCTTTCAAGGTACAGGTTAATTTTGATATTCCTGTATTTGAAGGTCAAATAGATGCAGATGCCCTAGATAAATGGTTAAATTTGCTAGAAGGTTATTTCTCTGTTCATAATTTTTCTGACAAGGAAAAGATCACCTTCGCACTCCTTAAGGCTCTCCCCCATGTCAAACATTGGTGGGAAACTTACTAGGAGCAGAGTTCCACAGAGGAGTCTGGATTATATGGGGCCGAGCCCACTTGGGATTTTTTTGTGGATGCGGTAAAGGAACAGTACTACCCTGTTGGCAACTATGAGGACCAATACATGAGATGGACCAAACTGCGACAAGAGAGGGGCAAAGCAGTTTCGGAGTTCACCAATACCTTCCATACCTTACGCACCAAGCTAGGTATCAAAGACTCTAAACGACATTTGGTTCTGAAATACCATGGGGCTCTACACAGATACATCCAAACTGAAATGGAGTTTTTGGACATCTCATCACTCGGTGCTGCCTATCGATATGTTGTTAAAATCGAGCAGAAATTTAAGCACCGGAACAAACGAGAGTTCGGGTCTGCAAATCCACAACAACCAAAGTATGACAAAGACAACCCTAACAAACAGTCTCCCGAAAACCAGTCCAAGCCACAGGAAAATAAGGGTCACGGGAAGAAAAAGAAGGACACCGGAAAATGGTGCGATTTCTACAAAATCCCCTGGCACAACACTGATGAATGTCGCTCAAAATAGTCATTGGTGGATGAGATCAAAGACAAGGAGCCCAACCCTGATTGAGAATCTGATTCTGAAAATACTGGTAAAAGACAGATCATCGACGCAAACCCCACTTCTATTGTCGCGACTGCAACAATTCAACCAGAAGAACCAACAGATTCAGAAGAGGGGGAGCGCCTTTTTCATTCACAGATGTGGGTGAAGGGGACCCCACTGCATTTTATTGTTGATAGCGGAAGCCAGAAGAACCTCATCTCAACAGAGGTCGTCTAACAATTGGGATTGTCGACAACACCACACCCGCAACCATACAACATCGGGTGGCTTTGCCAAGGACGAGATCTTCGTGTCAGCCAGCAGTTTCGATTGTCATACGACATCCAACCCTTCAAGGATGAGGTATTATGTGATGTTGCCCCACTGGATGTCTGTGATGTTCTCTTGGGCCAGCCATATATGTGGAAGCGCAATGCTATTTATGAGTCTCGACCCCGTAGTGTCATTGTTACTTTAGGGGGTCATCTCTACAGAATACCAGAGGTAGTTCCGACTATTGTCCCACCTAAACAGTATCGCAAGGTAGTATCTCATACTACAAAATTCATCTTCTCCACAATCTGTTCAAAAGGGGAACAAAAGGATACGGCAACCACTACAGCCTCGGCCCAAGCACCTTCTATCCACCAGAAGCAGGTTGAAAAGGTTGCAGCAAAGCACAAATATTCCTTCTGCACACAGTCATCTCATGTATCCAAACTGGTTAAAAAGGTCTAACCCTTCCAGCCACAGGTTTGTGACAACCTTCAACAAAACAAGCAGCGCGACGGTTCCAACAAGGCAAGCAGCTCACCAAGATTCAGATTCAGCAATCGCTTTTTCCTCTCCCCCGGGAACACAACGCAATGGAGACCATTGCTTCCTAAGGAGGGAGGATTGATCCAGGTGGATATCGGTGGCCACCCACCTTCTCCAACTGGCCCAAAACATGTTTCTGGAAATTTTGGTAATTTACTATTTTTAGCAGTTTTTAACTTCCGGGGCCATTTTGAGGTCCTAAACGATGTTTTTTGAGAAAACGGGGAGCAACATGGATCATAGACATGTTTCTCACCCAAAATTTGTAGTTCTCAGATAGATATTTCCAACGAGCTATTGAGTGCCCCAAACGGAGATCGTATGCAAAAGTTATGCCCCTGGGAAGTTGACGTATCAACTACCCCATCGGGGCCCACAAACCTTTTGGCTTTTCATCTTCCGGGGTTAGGGTTTTGGATTTTACTTTTGTTAAAAAGGCCCTTAGAGCCTCATTATAATAATCATCTTCTCACAGATGCGAGTAGCCATCACATCTCTTCTCAGAGATAAGCTACCACCATTCTAGTGAGTCTTTCACTTTGTATTTTACAGTCTCTGTACACTTATTTCGTTAATAGAAATCGTGTATTACTGTATATCTGTGACTCTTGTTTTATTTCCACTATATCTCTGTTATATTGTTGTCTCTCTTTCAATATCTCTAAATATTTATGTGTTATATCTCCGCTCTCATTTTGTGCCGAAAATAATCCAGATCACATGTTTGGATGGGAATCTTGAATTCCATTTTTTGTTTGGGCATCCTGGGTGTATCAGAAATTATAGTTGTTGTTTTAGCTGGATTCCTCTTCACCCATGCTACCCATATGAGCATGGATCAAGCTCTTTCATCCCTTGGATAAAGCTAAGCACATATCTTCAATTTTTACTATGATTAGCTAGTTGTTTCTTCTTGTTATCTAGTTTTTTTTTCATGGGATTTGACCCACTGTTGTATTTACTAGATTTGGCCCAAGACGGCAAGGGGCGATAGACATTATGTTGATGGAATGAACCTCTAAAACTATGTTATTTTCTGAACATGGCTTTCTATTGGAATAAAAGTTAGTTCATTTTTATTTTGTTGTACAAGTTGTGAGTGTGTGTATTGATCCATCCTAATGCATTTGACAACTAGAGAAAGGGCCCACCCCCAAGGTACCAAACTACCCAAACATTTTTTATGTTTCAGCCATATTTTTATATGCATATTCTTAGGTTAAATGAATGGTTGATTACTAAGTGTGTTTCATATTTAATCTTTAGTTGTAGAACAAATTTATACTTGTTGGTTGCCTGGATTTGTATTGTCTTCATTTTTCTACGTGTTCATAGTATAGAATCACATGGGTAATTGCTATATTATATTTCTTGCCTACATTTTCTCTTAGAATTTACAAGCACCTCTTAGTTAGAAGTTTGATAATTGATAATAGTTGTTTTTCATGATAGTTTAATTGTATTTAGTTTGATTTGTAGATTAGTGTTGTAATTGGGCCTTAGCCCAAGAGTCGAGCCAAGGTTCTCATCCTTGACCCCTGTAGAAGCCAACTTGAGCTCAAAATCAAACCCCAACTCTGAACCCAAATATTTATCTATCACTTAGAAGTTTATGTTCATGCCTAGAATTGTTTGTGGTTTCCATATTTAACATCCCTCTGACAATCAATCCAAGTTACTTTCATCCTACAAAAACAATGTCGGTGCCTCACTAGAACTAAGAGAACCCTGGTCGATAAATTAAATGTTTAAGTGTCTTTAGCCATAGAGTTTACTTATATAAAAACACTGACATTTTTGGCATCAATGTAGGGAGGAACTAAAGAATAGATGCCCCTTGTTTTACGCAAGGAAAACGGGGAAACATTTAGGATAGTTTAAATTCCATTTCTAAAATTTCATTATTAGACTAACTTAGGATGCATGACTCTAGGATCTAAAAACCCTCATGGAAATGGTACAGTAGGAGCCACCCATAATACTAACCCCTGAGCAGGAAAATTAGGAGGACGAGGAAACTCTAAAGGTGCCTCTGGATCCAAATCTAGAGTTCAAATTGAGAAGATAACCTATAAAATTCTAGATAGTCCATCTAAATTTGACTCCAAAATAGACACACTCATAGGCTCTCATACTTATGAATCCCTAAACCCCAAAGATCAAGGTCTACCTGAGAACCCTGTTCAAGAGCCTGATCACTCTGTAAAGTCCAAGGAATCTTTGTGGAGAGAAATTTTTCTTGGAATGAGGGAAGAGGTAGAAACCTCGAAATAGAAGGAACCAATTACCTTCGAGTCCCTTATCCGAGAATCTAATGATACAATCAAAATGAAAAAAAAATCACCCTCTACTTTGCCAATTTTTTTAGGGTTTCCTAGTGAAGATATAAACATCTTTCTCTTCAAATTTGATGTCCTTTGTTGGAGCTATGATTACTCCTCAAATACCCAAAAAATCAAATTGTTCCCAACCACTTTAAAGGAAGCAACACTTCATTGGTTCTTAGGGCTAGGGGGGAACTCTATTAAAACACGGGATGAGATGAAAGAAAAATTCTTACAAAAGTACCAAGACTATTGCAAGGTAAGGGATATCAGGGAAGAAATATTTAAAATGAAGTAGAAAGAGGAAGAGAGCCTAGAGGACTATGTTGAAATATTTCAATACAATCTGCAAAGGACTAGGAAAAATATATTGGATACTGAAATTATGTGTACCATTATCCTCCAAGGCATCAGGGATGATTTCCTGGATGTCCTAAATCTCATGGGAACCGGAGACATCTCCCAATTAACATATGATGAGATATATGAATTGTGTAATTTTTATTCACAAGGAACTACCAGGTCTGGAAGAGGCCTTTGAGACTTAGTCTCACAAGGAACTACCAGGTCTGGAAGAGGCCTTCGAGATTGAGTCTCAAAGGTCACCAGGTCATCCAACGAAGGAGTGACTAAAGATGAGATACAGAACTTAAAAACCGATATTCTCAGCTTACTTAGCTCCCAACTAGACATCCTTCAAGCCAAGAAAAAGAAAGAAGATGTTGACCTAGCCTTAGCCATATTTTGTTCTCGATGCCAAAAGAAACATCCTTTGCAATAATTTCCTCTGGATAACGTTGAAATATGTGGGATTTGTGAGCAAACTAACACCACTAAGAAATGTACCTATTTTTCATGACTTAAGGTAGTATACCAAGGCACTAACGAGGAGACTGAACATATTTGTTTTGTTGCCAAAAAAATCCCACGGCTACCTCGACCACCAGGCATGACACAAGAAACACCCTAGTATCCTCAATACTTCGGGTCATACCAATATCCATCCCAAAACTGGTATACCCCCATGCTCTGGCAACAATGGTATCCTCAATCCCATAACCAACCATGACAACCATGTTAGAGGGGAAAAACATCTTTTGGAAATTCACCTCAACAACCCACACTTTAGTCTCATCCCATGAATAATCATCAAAAACAATTTTAGTTACCACCCATACCTCCACAAATTCTTTCCCAACCTTTTCCTAACCCGAATAATAAAGCATCTCATCCCACCTACAACACTGAGGTACCTCCTTTTCCAAATTACTTTGTATATGGATTGTGATGACATAAATTTGTGTTTAGGGAAGGTAGTCAATAACCTAGCTTCACTTGTCATCCAAGAATAGGATGACAAGGAAGAGGAACATGAGCCGAGAAACCAAGACTCCTCCCTAGTCTCACAAGTGTCCACTTTAGGGACCTTTGATCAACGAAAACCCCCTAAAACTATTGTAGCCCCACCTTACCCTGAGATATTAACCATAGACGGACCACCAACACAACCCAAATTCGATCTCTTGGAAGAATTAAGAAATGTATGTGTTAAGATCCCTTTGTTTCAAGCAATCGAGTATGTTATAATATATGCCAACGATGTTAAGGAGATATGTTTAAGGAAACCAGGGAGGAAGAAAAAGGATCCCCCGATTGTTCACATTATTGGGAAACTAGCATATTTGATGTTGGGAAAGGTTTTCATGACTAAACATGTAGACCCGGGAAGCCCAGTGGCCAAAGTCCATATTAATAATAGATTGATCCTTAACACTCCCATTTACCTAAGGGGCACAATTAATGTTATGATGAGGGAGACAACGAAGAAACTTTAGTTGACCAATATTCAACCAACCCCCACTGTCCTATAGTTGGTTGATAGATCCACCATCAAACCAAAAGGTATAGTATATGACGTTATAATTTGTGTTGATTCTTGGGAGTATCCGATAAATTCCATGATTCTACAACCAAAATCTAACTTATGTGGGTATCCACTAATATTGGGCCGACCATGGTTGGCCACAACATATGCCTATATCAGTTGTTGATCAAGGGATATGACCATCTCCCATGTAACCTCAACTAAGAAACTTACCCTTTACCCTCCAGCTAAACCTTCTTCGAACTCAGAAACACCTTTCTCGATACCAGATATTAATGACGAGGGTATCCAACCCTTTCTATATTTGGAAAAATCGTCAAGAGACACAGAAGATGGCCTTATTTGTGACTTCCTAACATACTTCGAACCTACCCCAACATATTCTTCCCTTGAGCATGTCATGGACTAGCATTTTCAAGAGAGATTTTTGTTAGAATATATGATGGAGTAGGTGGAACCAATAATACCAATAGATGTTACTCATGCCACCCAAAGTATATCAATTGAGATCCATCCTGAGAAGACGTTAAATATTAGCCCTAATCTAGATCCATCTCAACAAGACCAAATTGTAAAAGTGTTGCAGAGCCATAGCAAAGCATTGTCATGGGACTATATTGATATGAAGGGAATCTACTCTAGTCTTTGTACTCATCACATCTTTACCAAAGAAGATTCTAGACCTATTCGACAATCCTAATGCAGAATGAACCCATCCCTAAGGGATATAGTTAAGGATGAGTTGAAAAAGTTATTAGACATGAACTTTATTTATCTTATCTCTGATAGCAAGTGTGTTTCACCATTATTGATTGTCCCTAATAAAAATGGGAAATGGTGTGTGTGTGTGTGTGTGTGTGTGTGTGTGTGTGTGTGTGTGTGTGTGTGTGTGTGTGTGTGTGTGTGTGTGTGTGTTGACTACAAGGAACTCAATAAAGCAACTCTTAAGGATTATTTTCCACTAACTTTCATCAATCGAGTTCTTGACACCTTGGTTGGTAAAAAGTACGTCTCCTTCCTCGACGGGTTTAATGGTTATAACCAAATACAAATCTTCCTGGAAGATCAAGAGAATACTACATTTACCTGTCCATGGGGAACTTATGCTTATCGAGTGTTTCCCATCGGCCTATGTAATGCCCCAACCATTTTTCAAAGAGTAGTCCTTGGTATCTTTTCAGAGTCTATGGGGATACTTTCGAGGAGGCATTGAATAACCTCAAAAAAAAATTAATATGATGCCAAGAAACCAATCTCTCCCTTAGCGATGAAAAATTCCATATGATTATTACTAAGGGTATTGTTCTAGGGCATCATATATCACCCATTGGTATCAGAGTAGATCCTGCAAAAATTGAAGCCATATGCAAGCTCCCAATTCTAGCTACACAATAATAGGTACATAGTTTCCTTGGACATGCAGGATATTGTTGTTGGTTCATTGAAAATTTCACTAAGATTTCCTCACCATTATTCCATCTACTTTCTAAGACTATGGAGTTATCTTGGGATACTAATTGTCAAAATTCTTTTGACACCTTGAAGGAGAAAATTTCCATCACACATGTTTTATGGGGAGCAATTGGTCTCTACCCTTTCACATCTCCATTGATGCATTAGATACAACCATTGGAGTTGTATTGGGTCAAAAGGAAGATCACAAAACTTATTTGATCTAATACGTTAGTAAAAATATTACCCCCCTCCGAACAAAACTATACCATCACAGAAAAATAATTTTTAGTTGTCATCCATTCCATCAACAAGTTTTGTCACTACATTAGTGGCTACCCCATGTTAATCCATATAGACCATTCTTCCATTCGGTACCTTATGAATAACCCTATCACTAATGGCCGGGTGAATAGATGGTTGTTTTTGTTGCGGGTGTTTGACATCATGATCCTCAATAAACTAGATAAAGAAAATGTAGTTGTTGACTCCCTCTCTAGGATTACCAATGAAGGGGATGTGGCACTGGTGGAAGATACTTTTCTCGATGAACATTTGTTTTCCTTATATATTAACACTCAATGGTTTTCATTGTGCAGATATCGCTAACTATTTAGTTGGAATGAAACTTCCACAACATCTATCACCAAAGGAACACCAGAAAGTTGTTATACAAAGTGTTATACAAAGTGGAGGAAATTCAGAGAGAATTTGGGTCCATTGAGGAGGAACTAGAAATTGTTGAGATGAGGTGAGGTATGGAATGGAACCTGTTATCGCTCAGTTTGTAGTCTAGGTCAAATGGCTGAAAGGTAAGGATTCAAACTGGTGTAACAGGAGCTTCCCCACCCACTGTCACCTCGATGGGGGGCTCTTTCTATTTAGGGTGGCTAATCCCAAGGGAGACGTCCCTAGTAATCTGGGGTATTGAAAGGAAAAGGATCAAGGGATTAAGGCTCAAAAGGTTAAAATAGGTTTTCCCTTCACATATTACTGCCAAGAAGATAGTCAAAATGAAAGTATTCCACAGAATAGGCACCTGTTTGCGAGACAAGGCAAATAAAACTAAAATGTGCAACAGTGGTTAGTACTTCATAAACTAATGACTATCTTTATTATATATATATGAGCACATATAGCAGTAATTATCGATGAAGTCAATGATTGCAAAAAAAATGACAATGGTTTATAATATTACTTCTCAATAACACTGGAAATGATATAGCATTCAATGTATAGAATCAACCCTTGAATTATCAAATATCTTTAATATGCTCACATACAATAGTTGTTGCGTCACTATACTTGCTAGAGGGTGACGTCAGCTTTCTTCTAGGTTAGTTTGATAGGCAAAGAGGTGGGCGTTTTGCAAATTAGCCAATGAAAATAATCAACACTTCAATGTCTATTGTTAGATGACCTAGCCACAACGTTTTATATCAAGCAAAATCTAAAAGGAGGCATGACGTCATCATCAGATTAGGGTTAGTAAGATGCTAGGGTTAGTTAGGGTTTCAAATTTAAGAAGTTTGAAAAGGTTGTTTTAACACAATAGACTCAACGTTGGAGTTCTAGACTAGTGCCTTAGGGTAAAATGGAGTCAAGGAGCAAGGGCTAGGTCTTAGGAGAATCTAAATTCAAGGACAAGAGAGTTAGGCTTGATGGTGTTGCAATGGCAGGGCCATGAAGTCAAAACCCTAAGGGGAGGAGGCTCATTCTGGTGTTTCTTAAGCAAGGCCTCATGCTCCTCCCTCTTTCCTTAAAAATCCTTGGAAAAACGGATAGCTTAGGAACATAAATCTAGGGATGAAAAGTGTTGCAAAGGCAAGGCCCTTCAAACCCTAAAGGTCAAAACCCTAGGTGTAAACTCAATTAGGCCTAGGATGTCTTCCTTCTTCAATTTATGTTTCAAAACTAACTCAGAAAAAGGGGAACTAGTGTAGCAACGGCTAGGCTATATTCTCCTTAATCAATGGCTAAAACAAGTCTTCTATCATGGGGACATGAAGCAAGGACCTATTTGTGTGCTTGCTACCTAGGGTTTCAATGATTAAGAAAAATAATAACAATGTAACTATAAATGTAAGAGATTTATCCTACAACCATTCAATCAAGAAGTTTTGCATGAAAAATACACTTACAAATCAATGAAGATCTTATCAAACCCTAGTTGTAAACCTTCCAATGATAGAAAACACTATAAATATGCCAAGAATGATTCTCCACAAGTGTAGCGCCTCAACTCCAAGAGAAAATACCAAGACAAAAGAAAAATGATCCTCTCACAAGAGAGTGAGTTGTGTTCTATCAAAAATGAGAGGCCACGTCCTCTCTTTATATCATCCAAATGACCTTTAATTACAAAAATAGGTCATTAAAACAGTCGACAAGGCTGACTAACTATAGTTACATTCTTTGTCACATTAAATGCTAAAATGTCATAATTATGAGCTAAACGGGAGACGTCAAGCCCCTCTGAGGGGGACGTTGGCCCTTTTTGGGCAAGATCAGCATCCAAAAGGCAAAACGTTGGGCCTTCTAGGGCTCCTGCAAGCTTCCACACGTGCCAAATGATCCCAACACACTGCCACATGCTCCAGAAAATGTCCAGCCTTCCCTGGGTGGCATCATGTCCATCAAAATCCATCATCTCATCTGCAGTGGGTGATCCCCCCTAGGTCGATCTCTGCCAAAGTGTCCTGGTAAGGACGTCCTTCTGTCTTCTTCGTGCAAGGGCTCATCATCGTTGTTCTGCCTCTGCCATCCCAACAACCATCTGATGGGCTCTTCATCCCCATGGAGGTCTGAACTAATCATATCCCCATGTGTACCGGTCCACTGGTACCTGTCCGCCGGGTATGGTCTTGCACATCAAAGACTACGCCCTCCATGGGCTCATCAGTCCTAGGGATCATAGCAATGTCAATCATATTTCATCATTAAATTTATCAAATACATGCATGAAATTCCTAGTATATCATATAAGAGCTCAGAGACATTACACAGATCTACTATACAAAGATGAAGAAGACCAACAGAACAACCTATTGGGCTAATACCCACAAGAGATGGAAAGGTTCCTCAGAAGATCATTCAAGCCATGTTTTTATGAGGTGATGTGGTCTAAGGATGTCCAGTCACAGTAAGACCAAGGGTAGGTGTTGTCTGTGGGTGCCTTTGCAGGAGGCAAGTTGTACCGGTCATAGATGCATTTTTTCCAAGCCCTTTATTGCCTTTATTTTTCTTTTATTGCTTTTCTTTCTTTTTTACTTCAAGGTCTTACCAGAGGACACTGCCTTGGCCTGGTGACCAGAGCTGACAGTGTTACCCAGTGGTATCTTCGCAGAAATGATAAGGTTGCCTCGTGATGAGACCCCCTTTCCCTTGGCCATACAACCAAAGGTCACTTCCCTGGCGTGGTGACCAGATAGTGGCAATGTCATACTGCTGGATACCTATGAACATAATGGGTCGGTTTGTGATGAGACCCCCCATCCTCTTGGTTAGGTCTTGTTTTATTATTTTTCTTAGGGTCCCTTCAGTTTCTTATTGAGAGGCCTTTTATTGCCTTCTCGGGGATCCCATGGGCGAAGCATCTCTAGGTTTCATTTCCTATGGCTTTTATCTTTTACCAGTTGCTTTTACCCCCTGGGCCTTTAGCCCCTTCTTCCCACAAGACAAAGTGTAACCCTCAAAAGGTCATCCTAATGGCCAGACTAAAGGAATGGGATGGATGAATGGGAGATAAGATGTAAAATGATAGAATGGTGGGAGCGGACGATGGCTCTACAAATCCCCCTTGGTGGCTAACCAAAACCCATGAATACAAGCTTGCTAAGTCACCCCATCAATCACCCCAACAATGGTCAAGTGGATTAGTGTAAGATCCAAGCAGTCATCAGAAATGAAAGGAACCTAATGCATATATAAGAAGGTTATAACGATCAAACATGACACATACCATGATACCTCGGACCAATTACCTCACGGAGCAAGAGTCCTCTCTGATGCAAGTCCAAGCCGGTGGTGATGGAAACTATTGTTGCTGACAGGACAAGTCTAGTGAAGAAGAAGAAATATGGGCCCTCCAGGGCCATGCTCGGGTCAATCCTGCTCTCGGAACTTCATGTCTAGGACCTGTGGGCCTCGAGACATGATCTCCTAGTTATCCCTAGATATCGGGGATAACATCTGGCTCCAACTCGGGGACATGTGCTAACCGTAGAGCTCATGAGAACCTCAGCAATATTTGGCATAAACCTGTAGACCTGCTCACACCTGACAAAAAAGCATCAACAACAAAGGTGGGGTGGTATTGCCACCCCGCAAAACATAATATATGCATATAAGGCAATCATAAATACAAATAGAAAGTAAAAAAATCACTTGTACTTACCTGTTGGCTACATGTTGGTGTAGTCAAACAACCAATGAAGCCAATCCAGTAACGTTCCTTGATACCTGCCTTTGTGCTTCATCATAAACCAGAACAATGATAAGTCAAGCACAAAAATGTCACGAGTTACAATGTATACCATATCATCAGAAAAGTCAAAATTTAACTCATGGAGGCGGGTGGGAGGGAAAAAATCCTGCCAAGTCCATCTCTGAAAAAAGTACTCAATCCCATCCAAGAAATGGTCATGAAAGATACAAGGTTCAGAAGACCAACTCGAAAGGCTTGTAAACTGGTTACCTAGGACATCCTCATGATCTAAAATCAAGGAAGGAATCGACAAAGATTTAGCAGACGACTGGCAAACTATCAAGGGAAAGTTGAAAAACTTAGCATTACCCAACCAACCCTTGGAGTCTAGGGTTTTCCCAGGAGGAAACTCGACATAAAAAAGGTATTTCCCAACTACAACTTTATTAGAAAAGCGTGGCAAAGTAATAACAGGTGGTTGGGGTGAAAAGTCATGAGAAACCTTCTTTAGGCAAACAATGTCCTTACTTGTATTAAAATTTGAGCACAACGGTGGTTGGAAATCATCTTCATGAAAAGAGTCCAAATGCTCAGAAGAGTACTCATCAAAAATCTCAAGGTAGGACTGAAAATCATTAGGTACTAGGTCATCCTTGGTTTTTTGAAAAGTATAGGTAAAAATCTCATCTCCTTGTTGCCACTGGTTGGAAGTAATCTATTGTGGTAATTGCAAGGGAAACAACTGGAAATGACTCTCAGTGTCATAGATGGGATCCAAGTCGTAACCAACTATATCCCACCTACGTCTCCCAACATGTATGAACTCATCAATGTTATCAACAGTGTTACTATCTGTGTCATAGCATGCAGGGTTTGAAAGATTTGAAAATTCATCCTCCTCCTCCTTTTCATCACAAGGTAAAGCATCATCAAAAATTAGGAGAGGAGGGTAACTCACTGTTTCTTGTTGCGCAGGGACTCCGAGGACTTTGGTGTTTTCAGCATGCATTATGGTCTCATCCTCGGGGATTACTCCTTCTTCAATTGGAAGGCCTATTTCTTGGATTGCACAGCAAGGACCATCAACTTCGTTCAAAGATTTATTTTCCTCTTCATATTTTGAATCAAGGGACATGGTATCATCAGAATTTTGAAGTGGAAAGTAACTAACCTCATCTTCACTTTGATGTATAGGAAAAACAGGTCCTTGGATGACTTCATTAGCGGGAGGAGCACAGGTGGATACTTCATCATCTTGCTTAGGTTCTTGCTCCTTAATCACGTCCTCACTCTACTGGTTGAAAACTTGTTCCCTTCTCTCCTATGGATTTTCGACAAAGGTTTCAAGGGAAACTAGTTTTATCAAGCTGAGAGTGTCCATGGCATTGGTTTTGGTCAAGAAAAGATTCTTTTTAATTTGAATGGCCATGTTGTGAGATTTTGCAAATGTTTTTGGCTTTTTCTTATTTAGAAGGAAGCTCAAATGTGCCTGAAGTCCATTATTATAGAGGTAGACGAGGTATTTGTCTTCAGGACGATGGCCTCGAGGAATCTGGTAAAGCAGCTTCTGGAACCTAGCACAGAAAGCTCTGACAATCTCAGACTCCTTTTCTTTTATTCCTTCAAGCTCTTTCAACAATGATTATATATATTCTATTTTCATGATCCACTTTGCAAGAAAACCTTTTCAAAAAGGTCCATAGCAGTGATGCTGACAGCTGGAAGGTTATCATACCATCTTCTAGCCTCTCCATGCAGGGAGGCAGAGAAGAGTTTCATCACCAAGTCTTCAGCCTCGTCGCTGATAGGGAAGTATTGAAATAAATCCCAAAATCTTCTCATGTGAGACTCGAGACATTCTCCATTGATGCCAGCAAATCGAGGGAGGAAATCCTCATAGAGAGGAGGCATTTTTCTGGGATATCCTGGGATTTTACTCATATCCAAAGGTCTGTAGTTTCTTGGGTCCCATTGTGAAGTCATTGTTGGCTTCGTCATCAGTGGAGTCGCCATATAGTTTTCTTGAAACTATCAAATAATAGGGGGAAAAGTTGTAGTGGAGTCGCCAGGTAAGATTGTAAGAAAAGGTCTTTGAGGCAAGGCTTACCAAAGGTTTGTTGTTGAAGAAGATTGACTCAGTGTTCCCTGACAACGACGCCAAAATGTTATCGCTCAGTTTGTAGTCTAGGTCAAATGGTTGAAAGGTAAGGATTCAAACTAGCGTAACAGGAGCTTCCCCACCCACTGTCACCTCGATGGGGGGCTCTTTCTATTTAGGGTGGCTAATCCCAAGGGAGACGTCCCTAGTAATCTGGGGTATTGAAAGGAAAAGGATCAAGGGATTAAGGCTCAGAAGGTTAAAATAGGTTTTCCCTTCATAGATTATTGCCAAGAAGATATTCAAAATGAAAGTATTCCATAGAATAGGCATGTAACACCCTGTTTCCCCCAGATTGTAAATATAACTGAACTGGCCAAGGACTATGGAAAAACTCATAAGTATGAATATGTGTTGTAAATGGACCTGCAGGAAGAGGTCAATGAATGTAAATGATAGTTTGAATTTATTGC
>ML846528.1:40557-62998 GCA_009831015.1 Picea engelmannii
CTTGGCGTGGTGACCAGAGCTGACAGTGTTACCCACTGGTATCTTCGCAAAAATGATAAGGTTGGCTCGTGATGAGACCCCCTTTCCCTTGGCCATGCAACCAAAGGTCACTGCCCTGGCGTGGTGACCAGATAGTGGCAATGCCATATTGTTGGATACCTATGAACATAATGGGTCGGCTCGTGATGAGACCCCCCATCCTCTTGGTTAGGTCTTGTTTTATTATTTTTCTTAGGGTCCCTTCAGTTTCTTATCGAGAGGCCTTTTATTGCCTTCTCGGGGATCCCCTGGGAGAAGCATCTCTAGGTTTCATTTCCTATGGATTTTATCTTTTACCAACTGCTTTTACCCCCTAGGCCTTTAGCCCCTTCTTCCCATAAGACAAAGTGTAACCCTCAAAAGGTCATCCTAATGGTCGGACTAGGGGAATGGGATGGATGAATGGGATATAATATGTAAAATGATAGAATGGTGGGAGCGGATGATGGCTCTGCAAATCCCCCTTGGTGGCTAACCAAAACCCATGAATACAAGCTTGCTAAGTCACCCCATCAATCACCCCAACAATGGTCAAGTGGATTAGTGTAAGATCCAAGCATTCATCAGAAATGAAAGGAACCTAATGCATATATAAGAAGGTTATAACGATCAAACATGACACATACCATGATACCCCGGACTAATTACCTCACGGAGCGAGAGTCCTCTCCGATGCAAGTCCAAGCCGGTGGTGATGGAAACTGTTGTTGTTGACAAGACAAGTATGGCAAAGAAGAAGAAAGATGGGCCCTCCAGGGCCATGCTCGAGTCAATCCTGCTCTCGGCACTTCATGTCTAGGACTTGTGGGCCTCAAGACATGGTCTCCTAGTCTAACTGTGTTCCATGGAATGGGTAAAGATGACACATAGCAACATTGGTTTACATGTGAAGCGATCTAGTCTGTGAAGAGAATCACAGATGAAGCAGCCAAAATCGTGTAGTTGGAGACCACATTTAGGAAAAAATCATTGACGTTGTATATGGAGTTCCAAAAACCTAAGTCATAATCCCAATGTATCACAGAGATAAAAGAGATCAATCACAAGGAAGGCGAGACCGTATGGGATTATGACCAACGGTTTAAAATATTGTTGGATAGGTTGATCTTCCAAATCCAAGACGCGCAACACAAGGAATGGTTTATTCCAGGGTTACTTCCCCATATCTGAGTATCGCTCACCCAGTAGAAGGTGACAATTCAAGCGGAGGCAGTAGAAATTTCCATGCGTATGGAAGCTACATTGGGAGGGGCGGAGACATTGACAGGTTTGGAATATGTTTAGTTGCAACTGGCCAACTTGACGATGCAGCTATAGGATATGGATAAGATGAAGGTCATGCATGAGCACGTATGGTGTACCAATTATCTCTCGTAAGGGAATCAGAGAGATGAATTCCCTACCATGCCAAATTATGTGGCAATAGGCACACCTAATTCATTTCCATCTGGGTAGATGGAATGGTTTGAAATATGCTGACAGTGGGGCCATGTGCCACCCCGCTTCCCAACCTTGCAAAAGTATTGGACGACTACTCACACTCCATTTTACTAGTTTTGTAAATTCGTCGAGAACGATGTCAATAGTTGTTTCTCACTCTAGTTAATGCAAGATAATACCCTCTAACACACCTGACCCCTGAGTATCTTTTCTAGGGATGGGGCATCAAAATTTCGGTCTACTTATAATCTCAAATCCTATGTTCGAGGTCTTTATCCTCTTCTACTTACCCGTAGTGTTCTAATGGTTGCTACCCGGCTCAAATCCAAGCTTTGGGTTGCAAGTTATAGCTTCCCAAAGTTTTTCAGGCGTTCATTGGTTGAGACCCACATAACATCCACGGGAATCCATTACCATTTTCTCTCCTCTCACAGGGAACATCCATTCATAACCTAAGCCAATGATGGACTTAGTATTCATCAAACATACCGAATGTAGAGGTATTCAACGCTCTGTCTCTTCAGCCCTTCGACGTTGAACACCTCTTTACTGTCTATGCACGAGACCTTCCAAAGTCCCGAAGTCTCGTAAACTTCTAATGTGGCTCCGAACTTCGAGCCTTTTTGGTCTCTTTACAATAATACACTCCAAATCCTATGGAGTCCCAAAGTCCTGGACTCTTGGAGTTTTGGTCACTTCACCAACCATTTTGGCTAGGAGGGCACGTACCACAGACTGACACATAGAAGGGATAGAGGTGACACATGTCATGTTCCAATGGGTCTATAGGTTATGTGATATGCACGAATCCTAGTGACACGTGGCACGTCAAACTAGGGTCCACATCACCCTAAGTGATGTCACTTCATCATGTCACTACGGATTGACAGCCTTCTAACATCCATCAAAATCTCACGGTTGAGATCTGACCATGTGGATCCATAGGCCCACGACTAACGTTACTTCGTGACTTCAGCCTTTAAGAGTTTTGCGATGAAAACTCCTCTTTTCTCCCGAAGTTGGTCAGTGCTTGGCTGACCACAACCCAAATATGACAGTTAGGAAAATTCTTGAAATGTCCTTGAATCGTCGACTGTCGTAAATTCAAGCTTCAGATATTTTCGACACACCACACCTCAAATTTCCCCTGAGTTCCTGATCTCCGGACTAAATAATCTAGTGCCACACGTCCCCTATGTATCGATGACTGAGAGGGATCCTGAAGAATCCGAGGATCGGCGATCCTCATTACTTCATAACTTTGGACTTCAAGAGTTTTGACGTTACAATACCCCTATTCTCCTGAAGTGGTCAACGTCGGGTTGACCTCGGCATAGATCTATCGGTCCGAGGTGTCCATGTAACCTTAGAGATCTACGACTCATAACTTCCGCTCAAGGGTACATTTACCATGCCAAGGGGTCATTGCCCCTGGCAATGTTGTCACTCAACACATGGGCTCCCACATACTCTCGACGTGATACACGCATCCCCACGATCGAACAGTTAGGAGGGTCCCTGAAGGGTCCTTAGATCCACGGTCCACATTACTTCGCAGCTCCGACCTTCAGGGGTTTTGAAGTTACCACGTCTTTGTTCTCCCGAAGCGATCAACATTAGGATGACTTCATCATAGATCAGACGGCTTGGAGAGAACCCGAAGGATCCCCAGATCAACGGTCCTGGTCACTTCGCAACTTCAACGTTCAGGGGTTTTGGCTTCACTGCCACTCTATTCTCCTGAATTAGGACTTCGTTGAAGTACCTTGTGTGGGTCCCTCCTACGGGATGATCATACGGTAGGCGAGGCTCCTAACAATCTCCCCCAAATCTACGAATTTCATGTACTTCGCAACTTCGGCGTTCGGGGAATTTGATGCTATAGCATCACTATTTTCCCTAAGAAGAACTTCGTCGAAGTCTTCTCATTGTAGATCCAATGGCTGAGGGGACCTATGAACATTCTCGGTCAGTGGCTCGTGCTACTTTGTGATGGGGAGTTGGATCTCGGTTTAGTCAGTAAGATAGGTTCCTCTAACCACTAGGGAAACCGCCCAACATCGATCGACCTTACAGGTAACCGAGACTCTCGGTCACCTTCGGCCTATTTGTGACTTTTTGGGCTGACAATACTCTGAAGTCCCCAACTTCTGAATTTCTGAAACCAGAGGGACTTAGCTCCCTTGGGATTATCATAGGGTTCCTGGGTGTTGTTCATATGGGTCCTCCCAAACAGATCGCATATGCTCGTCTTCCAAACAAAGAGATATCCCCTTTAAAGGCTTGAACCTCACTATCCTTCGTGAGATTTATCATGAAATGGTTAAGGAGTTGGGTATGAAACCTCGGTCGCACAGCAAGGAGTCTGAAAGAATTATCCTCTTCAGACAGATAGGATCAGATTGACACAATATCTCATATCTTGGTTGTCTTACAGACTTATGTCCCAAGAAGCCTCAAGGGCTAAGCTGGGGCAGACAAACTATCAGTTAGAAGCATAAGTTCACAAGGAGATGAATGTATACATATATCATGACCATTCCACACATAAACCATTTATAGATACACACATATATAAACCCATGCATTCATCCATTATTTCAGTTCAATACACAAAGTATGAAAACACTTTTGAGAATGAGAAGATGTGACGCGACTGTTGAAAGGGGTGTTCATTTCCACCCAACCATAGGCTCAGTCTCTCCTAACGGATTTACCATTGGCCACCCCCGAGCTAGACCACGATGCTTTGAGATTGAATCTTTTCTTCCGGCTCAACGAAAGTTAGAGACGAAGGTTACTCTCCTTCTCTCGGCACAAAAATAGATAGGAACGAAGGTTACTCTCCTCCTCCCAACTCATTCATAAATAGGGATGAAGGTTACTCTCCTTCTCCCAAGTCAGTCTATGTTTCCTGCGACTAGAACATACTCTTTTTCATAGTTCTTCCTCGAACCCGAGATCTCAGTCTCTCATCTCTGCACTCTTCCCAGGTCTTCCTCTACCCACCATGCCTTCCTTTCTTGCCTTCCTCAGCAAGATTGCATGTGGCCTGAATTCCCAGTCCGTGGTCAGGCCTAAAATCCTTTCAAATGTGCACTCTACCCCATCCCCTAATTAACTCTTGAGGAGGTCTTCCCATCTACCAGCCTGACTATAATTCATTTATGGGTCAGAGGACTATTCTGGTCCTGAACAATTAAATCCAGCAAGGTATTGGTTTGGTGGGTGTTATCTCAACCATTCCTGGTTCCCCTCACCATATCTTTCATAGAATCTGTGGTCTCTGTTGGAAAAACCCTCTTTCAACAGTCATGCAACACTTATCCATTTTTTATTAATGACACAAAATATATCTGTTGACCTTTCATACAAAGGTTCATCAAGTCAACATTCACACATATCGATTTTTCCATAGTCTCTTGGCTGATATAGTTATATTTACAAATTGGAGGAAACAGGGGTGTTACAATTCCCTCCCCCTTAAAGGAACATTTTCCTCGATGTTCTATCTGTCAATGTGCTTTGTATATTCAGAAGTAAATAAAAATGGATATGCATGTTTCATGGCATCCTCCATTTCCCACGTGGCCTCATATGTGCCAAAGTGTTTCCATTGTACCTTGACCTGTGCAATGGCTATGTTCCTAAGTGAGGTTTCCTTCCTATCTAGTATGCATTGAGGTTTTGGCAGGAATTCTCCCTCCGGGTCCACCTAAATCACAGACTAGTCAATTTTATGATTAGACTCATGTACATATTTCTTCAATAAGGAAACATGGAAAACATTATGTGCCTTCACTGTGGGAGGGAGTGCTATCCTATAGGTGACAGGTCCCACTCTATATAATATTTCAAAGGGTCCACAATATTGGGGTGCCAACTTGGCACAAGATCACATTGTCAAGGAACTCTTCCTGAGCCTAACTCTAAGATAGACATGGTCTCCTGTCTTGAACTCTCTGGGAGTTCTCTTTCTGTTGGCGTAACTCTTCTGTCTATCTTGAGAAGTTTTTAGATTTTGCTTAATCTGAATCACTTGTTGTTCCATTTCTTTCAGCATCTCGAGTCCGATTGTAATTCTATCCACTTGATTATTGTAGTTGATTGGAATTTTCCATTGTCTACCATAGAGGGCTTCAAAAGGGATCATCTTCAAGGACTCTTGATAACCGTTGGTGTAGGAAAATTATACCAATGACAAGTAGTCTTCCCACTTCTTAGGCTGATACATTACATCCATCCTTAACATGTCTTCTAATATTTGGTTTACTCTTTCTATATGTCCATCGGTTTGAGGGTGATAGGTCGTGCTAAACAACAATTTAGTCTCAAAACCATCCATTAAAGACTTCCAAAATCTTGAAGTAAAATTTGTGTCTTTGTCAGATACAATCTCCCTAGGCATGCCATGCAGTATGAATATCTCCTTCATGAAGATGTTGGAAATATTTATTGCCTTGCAAGTTGACTTGACAGGAATGAAGTGATCAGACTTGCTCAATTTGTCTACCACTGCCATGATGGCATCGTTCTGCTTGGCCGATTTTCGTAATCCGGTGATGAAATCCATGGAGATGGTTTCCCATTTCCATTATGGAATTGGTAGAGGCTATAACAACCTCGTTGGGTGCCAGTGTTCTACCTTAACTTGTTGGCATTCTAGACACTTAGCTAGATAGTTAACTATGTCCTTTTTCAGTCCAGACCACTAGAATTGTTTCCTAGTGGTCATGATCATTTTATGATAACCTGGGTGACCAATATATGGTCTCTTGTGTAGTTCATCCACTATGAGCCTCTTCAAGTCGTCACAACTTGGAATATACAATCTTTTTTTGTAGGTCAACGGGCCTTCATCCAACATCGGATACCCTTCATACTTTAGTCTTGTGGGATCTTGCTTTAGATATGATGTCACGGTCTTGAAGAATGCATATGTTTCTTGTGCATTCCCTACTCTCTCCCTGGCATCTATTTCACAGGTGCTTACCACTTCCAGGTGAATCATTTTCACACTTATACTAAGGGCATCAACCACCCTATTTTATTTTCCTTTGATGTGCTTGATTTCAAAATCAAGCTCACTAAGGAGAGCCATCCACCTAGCTTGTCTAGCATTGAGATTCGGTTGATCGAACAGGTGCCTCAACCCAAAATGGTCTTTCATAAGTACAAATATCCTACCCAGGAGGTCATGCCTCCACATTTTTAAAGCATTCACTATGGAAGCTAACTCTAGACCATGGGTCACATAATTGATTTCATGCTCATTCAATTTTCTGGATTCGTAGCAAATTACACGCCCTTTTTGCATAAGGACTCCTCTCAGTCCTTCCTTACAGGCATCTGTACACACAAGGAAGTCAAGATTAGGGTCTTCAATCTTCAGCATGGGTGCATGGGTTAGAAGGTATTTCATTTCTTGAAATCTTTCTTCACATGTTGATGTCCAAGTGAATTTAACCCCCTTTTTCTAAAGGGCAGTGATTGGACAAACGATCTTGGAAAATCCTTTTATGAACCTTCTATAGTATCCTTCTAAGCCCATAAAGGACCTGATATCAAATACATCCTTTGGGGTATGCCATTCCATGATAGATCTGATCTTGTCAAGGTCTATTGCCACTCATTCTTCAGAAATGGTATGGCCTAAGTAATGGACTTGCTTATGGAAAAAGTCACATTTTCTAAACTTGGTGTAGAGTTGATGCTCTCTTAGTACTTGTAGCACTAATTTAAGATGTTCTTCATGCTCCTCTCTGTTCTTGGAGTATATTAGAATATCATCAATGAAAACCAATACAAATCTGTCTAGGAATTTGTTGAGTACATTATTCATCAAGAACATAAAAGTGGCGGGGGCATTGGTTAATTCAAATGGCACCACCACAAATTCATAGTGATCATACCTTGTCCTGGAGGTTGTTTTGTGGATGTATTCATCCTTGATTTGGACTTGATGGTATCCATACCTTAAGTCAATCTTTGAGAAAATGGAAGAACCTCCTAGTTGGTCGAACAAGTCATCGATTCTTGGTAAGGGATACTTGTTCTTTATTGTTGTCTTATTGAGTTTTCTATAGTCTATGCATAGTCAAAGTGTTCCATATTTCTTTTTCATAAGCAAGGTTGGTGCTCCACATGGATTCACACTGGGCCGGATGTAGCCTTTGTTCATCATCTTCTTTAGTTGTAGCTTGAGCTCAATTAGCTCTGGTGTACTCATCCTATAGGGCGTTCTAGACACTAGCACTGCTCCTGGTACAAGTTCTATCGAAAAGTCAATGTCTCTTCTCGGAGGTAGACTTGGTACCTCTTCTGGAAACACATATTTATACTCTCTTAATATGGGGTGGTCCTCTAGGTTTGGTTTTCCATTCTCAACAGATTCCAACACCTATATTTCATATAGGGGACATCCCTTTCTACAATACTTTTTCATTTGAAGGGTTGATATTCGTCTCACTGAGACATGCTTCTGAATCCCTTGGAGGGTTATTTCTCTCCCTTCTTCATTTACACATTATAAAGTTTTATAGTAACAGTTCAACTTAGTTTTATAAGCAGGTAACCACTCCATACCAATCAATAGGTCATAAGACCCTAGGGGAAGTATGTTAAGGGTCGCATGGGTGGGAAATCCATCCATAATGAATTGGCAAGCTGTTATAGCCTTTGCTACTTTCCTTTTGGTTCCAGTGGCTAGTTGTACTAACCATGGTTTAACATATCTAACTGTTTGTAGTTTACACTTATCAATAGTCTGAGGGGCCACATAACTCAAATTAGAACCAAGGTCAATTAAAATAGAAACTAGATGGTTGGCGATCATACCTTCCATCTCCACCACTGAGGCTTGGTGGTCGGCTTGTTTATTATCCAAGGATGCATAAATCCGTGGCATGCTCCTAGCCACATCATTGACTGTGGTAGCTTCTTGGATGTTGTAGACTCTCCTATTGTCCTATTTTCCTGGTGGACAACTCCTCAGTAGATGTCCTTCTCCACAACCCCAACATTTCAAGGGTTTTCTCTTTGGGTTATCAGTCTTTCTTGAGATTGCTTCAAAAGGTTTATTTCCACTATGGGAGGGGAAATTCTGATGATTCACACTTCTAGTAGGAATTATCATCCTAGAATCCTTCCCATATTTATTAAATCTTGAGGATTTAAACCCCTTCTTCTTGAATCCCGAACTACTCTTCTTCGTGAAGTGTTTCTTAAATTGTTTCCATGATAAGTTCTTCTCATGGATTCCTTTCACATTCCTAAGGTCTTCCCACCAAATGGAGGCCTTTCCTTTTAGTTTGAAGATGGTTATTCGAGCCTTCAAGTTTTCAGAGTAGTCATGGACTCTGAAGTACTTCTTTAAACCAAGCAACCAAGTTTATGCCTCTTTCCCTTTCTCAATCTCTCCATTGAAAGAGGGTGGTCTGTCTTTCTTGAACTCTTCAGGGTCACGACCTTTAGAATGCTTTCGCTTCTTTCCTTTCTTTTGAGAATTTGAGATAGCTTTGCTACTAGAAGATCCCTAGGAGTTATCAGATTATTTTCTAGAGGACTCTCCCGATGAGTGTCCCCTGCCTCCAGGTTGGGCCTTTCTCAAGGTACTTCTCCCAGTGTGGCCACTTATGGGACCACGTTTTCGTATTTCAGGTGGACTTTGACTTCTCTTCATATGTCATCGGTCCACATGACTAGTTGTAGGTCCATGCTACATCTGCCTCTATATGTAGGATAAGCTCTGCAGGAAGAATGCATTAATTTCCATTTGTTTTTCTTGCTCCTTTATCAATCTCTCGTTGTCCACCTTGCAACTATGTAATTCAGCCATGAGGCTCCTTACAGTTTCATCCATATCCGGAGGGGTTTCCACTTCCCTCCTTTCGTCATATTCTTCGTCTCTGTTGTGGGAGCCATCCCCCACTTCATGGAACGTCACCATCCTTTATAATTGGAGTTTCTCGTGATTTAATGACTGCTTGAGTGCTGAGAAAACACTTACTTTTATTCAACAGTATATTAGTTTACGAACAACACACAGTTCATATTTCTTAAATACACACACGGTAGAAAGTTTCATTCTTTCCATCAGTAATTTTTAACCAGACTCTTTAGGAAAGAGGTAAGACAGAGTGTCACCCAAAGCAGTCGATGTTGGGCTGACTTCATCGTAGATCAGATGGCTTGGAGAGAAATTGAAGGATCCCCAGATCAACGGTCCTAGTTTCTTCGCCACTTTAGTGTTCGGGGGTTTTGGCTTCACTGCCACTCTATTCTCCCGAAGCAGGACATCGTCGAAGTACCTTGTGTGAGTCCCTCCTTCGGGATTATCGGATGGTAGGTGGGGCTCCTAACAATCTCCCCCAAATATACGGCTTTCCTGTATTCGCAACTTCGACGTTCGGGGAGTTTGATGTTATAGCATCACTATTCAACTGAAGCAGAACTTTGTCGAAGTCTTCTCATTGTACCTCCGAACATTCTCGATCGGTGGCTTGCGCTACTTCATGATTGGGAGTTGGATCCCAGTTTATTCGGTAAGATAGGTTCCTCTAACCACTAGGGAAATTGCCCAACGTCGATCGATCTTACAGGTAACTGTGACTCTCGGTCACCTTCGGCATGTTTGTGATTATTTGGGCCGACAATAATCCAAAGTCCTGGACTTTCAAAGTTCAACCATAGGGACTTAGCTCCCTTAGGCTTAGCATAGGGTTCATGGGTGTTGATCATATGGGTCCTCCTGAATGGATCTCTTCTGCTAGTATTCCAAACGAAGAGATCTCCCCTTTCAAGGCTTGAACCTAGTTATCCTTCCTAAGATTTATCATGAAATGGTTAAGGACTTGGGTATGAAACCCCAGTCGCACAACAAGGAGTCTGAAAGAGGTATCCTCTTCAAACGGATAGGGTCAGATTGACACGATATCTTCTATCTCGGTCGTCTTACAGACTTATGTCCCAAGAATCCTCAAGGGTTAAGATAGGGCATATAGACTATCAGCCATAAGCATAAGTTCACAAGGAGATGAATGCATACACATATCATGACCATTCCACACATAAACCATTTATAGATACGCATATATATAAACCCATGCATTCATCCATTATTTTAGTTCAATAAACAAAGTATAAAAAAAGTTATCAGAACCAAAAGATGGGATGTGACTGTTGAAAGGGGTGCTTGTTTCCACCCAACCATAGTCTCAGTCACTCCTAGCAGATTTACCATTGGCCACCCTCGAGCTAGACCACAATGCTTTGAGATTGGATCTTTTCTTCCGTCTCAACGAAAGTTAGGGACAAAGGTTACTCGCCTTCTCCCGACACAGAAATAGATAGGGACAAAGAATACTCTCCTCCTCCTGACTCAGTCATAGATAGGAACGAATGTTACTCTCCTTCTCCCGAGTCAGTCTCTATTTCATGTGACCAGAACACACTCTTTTTCACAGTTCTTCCTTGAACTCGAGAGCTCGGTCTCTCATCTCTGCACTCTTCGTAGGTATTCCTCTACCCACCACGCCTTCCTTTCTTGCCTTCCTCATCAATATTGTGTGTGGCCTGAATTCCCAGTCCGTGGTCAAGTCTAAAATCCTTTTAGATGGGCGCTCTGCCCCATCCCCTCATTAACTCTTGAGGAGGTCTGCCCACTTACCAGCCTGACTGTAATTCATTTATGGGTCAGAGGACTATTCTGGTCCTGAGCAATTAAATCCAACAAGGTACTGGTTTGGTGGGGTTTATCTCAACCATTCATGGCTCCCCTCACCATCTCTTTCATAGCGTCCTTGGTCTTTCTTGGCAAACCCCTCTTTAAACGGTCATGCAACACTTATCCATTTTCTATTAATGACACAAAATACATTCATTGACCTTTCATACAAAGGTTCATCAAGTCAACATTCACACATATCGATTTTTCCATAGTCTCTTGGCCGATATAGTTATATCTACAAACTAGGGGAAACAGGGGTGTTACATACCCGCAATGCATTCTGGGTACAGGAGGAGCAGAAAGGTTGTGAGCATTGTGGTGTGGAAAGAGGCGGTTACGAAGGAGTTCCCCATTGTGGATATGGTCTCGGTCATGGTTGAGGATATGGAGGAGGGGGAGGTAGACCCCACACATGTTTTAATTATGGTGAGATTGGTCATGTCTTACAATTTTATACCAAACCGTGCATGCTCTATTCATATTGTTATAGTCTTGAGCATGTCACTGAAGATTGTCCTGGCTTACTAAAGAAGTGGGAGGACAATAAGACCAATCGTAACATGGTGCATGCTAAGCCATGCAAGAATAAGAAGAAGAGCGAGGAGGTTGATGTCCAGGTAGTAACCCGTTGAGGGTCGAAGATAGGAGCAAAATTTGAGCATGGTGAAGGTTCATGTCAAAATATGAATGGAAATATAATGAAGGCACCTCATCCCCCTCCAAAGTTTGATGTTGTCCAACAAAAACAGTTTTGGCGTGATGCAAAGAGAGAACTGGAAGAAGAAAGAGTGTGCGAGAAGCTGCAATGCATGACTTAGAGGTCACTCGAGGAGGCTTGAATCCAATAAGAAGTGTAGAGAGCGACACAAAGGTTGTTGGAAGAAGCTTGGATCTATGAAGAAGTGCAATACGCGATGCAAAGGTCGCTAGAAGAGGATCACGCGTGAAAGGAATTACAATGCGCAACGCAAAGATTATTGGAGGAGGCTTGCGTGCATGAAGAAGTAAAGCACATGATGCAATGATCAATAGAAGAGGCTTGCAGACAAACTAAGTTGCGATGCACTGATCATAAGGCCTATGAAGAAAAACGCCAAGAGGAATTGCAATGGATGGCGCACACAAAAGTCTTACATGAATTGGGTCGCAAGGAAGAATTTAAATACCAAGTAAGTTCTTTCTCTCTTTGTTGTTTGTGACTATTGAATGATCCATAAGATGCAATTAATTTGACTTGGATGTTACCCACGTGCATGAAATAACAAGGAGTGGAGGATACCATATCCGTTGTGTTTCCAGATAGAAATGTATGTCAGGTCAACAAACAAAAAATGCACTGGCCGAGAATTTATGACAATAGAGCTTGGTGGTTATGATGTGGATGGAATCATGTTGCATCTAGGGTCTGACGTGAATATTTTTTCGAAGAAATATTGGGAGGTGATGGAGAAACTGAAGTTGGTATGGTCGACCATCCAAATCTGTTTGGCCAATCAATACAAGGTCTACCCCATAAGGTCATCTGGAGAAATTGGAAGTAAACGTAGAAGGAGTAAAACCAAAGGCTAATTTTGAGGTCATAAAGATTATGGATGAATCTCATTCATATCCATCATTACTGGGTATTGACTGGTCTTTGACAATAATGCAGTGTTAAACTTGAAGAAGAGGCAGATTTCCTTTGAAACAGAGACCATGTGTGTGAACACGCCACTAGATCCATATGAAGGTGACCGGTATAATGAGCTCGTGGATGAGGATGTGCAAAGCTCAGTCATTAAGAAATATTATAAGATCACAAGACATGGGGAGGACTACATAAACCCCACCACAGATGGAGAGTTAAGTTGGAGGAGTGTTAAGTCTTATAACACATATTCTGAGGATGATATGGATTGATGGAAAGACAGGCTCTATAAGGTATCAAACAGGAGATGTGCACATATATCTACGGAGGCATGCGAGAAATAATTTGGCTCATATCGGTACGATGGATCAAAACCGATGGACACACTTATTTCATGGCTACAACACATTCCCGAGAATCATAGGGCTTGTGTACTTGACAATAGTACTCCTAGGAATTCCTGCGTGTTGGTGGGATGCACATCGACAACCGCATAAGGAATGGAAAACTATTGATGCATCCATGCATGAAAAGTTCATTCCTGATACAAGCATTCGTCAAGATATGTGTTTGTTCGAATGGAAGTGAATTTCCATGCATCCACCTCAGCCACGCCACAGATGCTTGCTTGAGCCAAGAGTGAGGAGTCAAAAGAATGTTTCCCTCCTAGAACCGAGAGTCTCCATCAAACCTCACAAGAAATCGAATGCATAGGGGAATACTTCTACTACAATCTCCCTGCTAAACACAGATTCTTAAGCTCGTCCCACTACCGCTAACCCTATTGAGAAAAAAAATGAAGTCTACAATAAGTACATAACCAGTGATACTCATAAGATAAAATGGATAGGGTGGATACACATGAAGAAGCATTGTGGCCTATCTGGGGTCGTTGTATTTCTCTAGTTGATTGACACTCGTACCAGGAGGCACAGGAAACATGTGTGGCACCCCCCGACAACTCACAGGTGCGTATCTACAGATATGTATTGATCACACTTTGGGCCATGTGGTCCCAAACTTCTTACACATCCATAGGGTGATGTTTCCATTATAAAGTACCTACACAACATATCATTCACACGGACACCGATAATAGATGCTACGACCTTCCCAAAACACCCAGACGTGTGGTGGTTTACTTGGTCATCAACTACCATTTACTACCTAAGGAGTGATATGATTTACAAGATAAAAAATGACAATGGTAATAGTGCATGCAACCTCTAATCAAACAAATATAGGATGACATTGCCAAAATACGGTACAAGTAAATACGCCTGATGTCAGTGGAAATTACTTCCAGCACACCAACCAACTGCCCCACAATAGTCACTTGGTAACTTTCCACGTTTTCCATTAATACTATCCAGATATGTATTGACCTTCCTCCATATATAATAAACCCCCTAATCTTAGTTGAAAATCAACAATAGTCAAACAGTGAGAAATAAATATCCACCCCTATCCTTACCCACAACTTTTCCAAGTGCCCATCATAGTAATTTTCATGGCCTCCTCAAGCAGACCACGTGGATAGAATAGATCCAGGGTTGTCTCAGACTATCAACCAGAAGAAACAACATTACCTCAGCATGTGAAATTCACAAGTTCCCGAATAGGGAGGGTACAAGATGTCCAATTCATCGATTACGATGTTCGCAACCCCGAGAAGTTCCCCACCTTGGCCTTCCACCATTATTCTCGCACCATTCACAGGGTTGACAAAAATTCATTAATGCTCACACAAGAGTGGGCCCATACTCTCAGACAGGCGGGCATCCCCCCCCCTACAATATTATCCTCACTTTGGGCATAGCAGGATCATCACCCTGTGTGTTCACCTGTTACTTACCTGAATACATGGAGGGTACTTCTAGTTGGGGGGAAGTACCTCATTGATGAAGCTACAATCTGTCGTGTGAAAAGCCTACCCCTGCAGGGAAAGGAGCCAAAGAAATCCATAACTGCTAAGGGTGTTTCCCAACAAGATATATACGACACATACTGTAACTGTCATTGTAGGCGTGGAATACTTATTTCATAAATCAATGTCAACCAGTTTTCTTTGCTACTCAACTCATAGCTTGCAAAATCTCGTGCAACTGTACCAAGGAAGAGTGCACATTCGGGGTTGGAGTTGCAATTGAATGGTGTGCCAAGATTAAACAAATTCATTAATGAATTCTTAGATTCCCATAATTACAACAAAGAGTTTCATTACAATTGGATTTTATTTTTGCTTGTTGTGGTGCTCTAGCATCCCCCTTGAGGGTTTGAACGGACTACTAGAAGTCGAAATGCCTTTGAATCTCCTCATCTCTCGCAATTGTATGAGAGAAAGGATCCTCACATCCAAAATTCTCACAACGACCTATTCCAGGAATGGTATCAACAACTCATCCAGGTAATCACGTCGCAAGAACGCATTTCACGCACCCTCATGGACATGTATCATGGTTACCTTATCTTTTATTGTACTTCACATAATGTATGCATCTATCTCAATGATGACCAGGGAACTACAATGACACTCCTTCCTATTTATATTACTGAGGATGACATCCACCAAAAATGGTTGAATGGCCCGCACATCTTGAACCACTTCTAGTTGAGGACACTACGACACTAGGGACATGCACTAAGTGCAATCGGGACCAAAAGAAGGTCGAAGCCACACGACAACAGACTTCGTATGCATCCTCTCACGAAAAGGGTTCCCATACTGATGTGACCAGAAAGAACCATTGGGATCCCTCCTTGCACATCCACCAGTTCATATGACCCCAGTGGGGGACAAGCGACAGGGAACCAGATCTTCTATCTACAATTCCAATCCCTCCACTCAGTTAGGGCCTACCCAAATGACATTGGGATTCACAAAATTAATAGATTCTTTAAAACATCAATTGTTTTTTCAACAACAACTGCATTCTAAGGCTACACACAACGTCGACCATCTTTGTCAGCTGCTAGGGGGTGCAACACCAATACCAGACAATACTTCACAGTCATTAGCTTTCGACACGAATTCCACTGCCTCCACTCAACTCCTTCAAGTGGACCCCCCCACATTACTTATTTTCAATGCTAACCATGGTGATATTGAATTGGAACCCATCCCCACTCCTCTCATACAATATTGTGTTGCCACCCTACTCTTTGAATTGGGAAAGCATGACAACTAGCTTTGACAAGCCCATGTACAATTACAACTTCAAAATCAAGTTGACATCATCACACACAATCAGACGTGCGATCAATACCAAAAAAAAATTCGTGACCTTCAAGTCTTATAAATGTAGTATGACACCGACAAGGTGACACACATCATTGCTTAGGCCTAGTAAGTCGAGATCCATATAGCTTTCACTGACCTAGTTGGGAACATGGATATCTTATATTCCATGATTCCTACAAATTTGGGTCACCGCTGTGACATTCGTCCAAGATTTAATCTCTCGGCAATAAAGGACCACTTGCAACACCTCAAATCGTAGCTCATTATTGTTCATCAACCAACACTTCCTACCGATCCACTCACCTCACAACTCCCAACACGGATTAAGTCGGCCCAAGCAGCTCTCCACATTGGTCAATGGTGGGTGGAAGCATTCTCCAAATTGGCTGACTACGGTTTGGCCCTATGGACTCACCTCCAAACTCCACCAGAAGTATCTACAATTGCAAAATGGGTTTGTGCGACCGAAATATAAGTTACACAAGAGAAACGAGACCTAACTTTGCTTCCCCCCAAGGAGCGTGCCACTGAGATGAAGGATATCACAACATGAACAAAGGAGATCACTACAGCATGGTCCGGGAAACAAAACATTTCTAATATGATCTTTGTCATGGTTGATAAGGCCTTGACCTTGTTCACTCAACTCTTTGACATCTTGGTTATCGTTGGCCCTCTCATTGAACAACTCCACAACACTCACCTTACAAACCCTCAAGTCACAACTACAGACATAGATGCAATAGTCCAACTTACACAGACGCTCCAATACCATTTCACTAAGTCAGAACATCAATTTCACGAGTCCATCTGTTGCATAGGTCATTCCATAAAGAAGTTGGCTCGAGGATGGTCCAAATAATAGTGGCGGGGGCTTATTGGCACCCAAAGTTTTGGGTTCTTTTTTTCACGAGTGCACAAGCGAAGTTGTGCACGCTCATTCCATAGTTTTGTGTGTGCCTAAGAAAATGCATGAGGAATGACAAAGAGTGTGCGTCAGAACGAGTTTTGATAGTGCGCAACAGGCCTACAAGATTATTGAACACGCATTGGTCCCAATTTTGATGAGCACCAGAAATCAAGAAGACACACATCGGAATCAAGAAAAGAATCATTGGGAAATCCTCTCGAATGATTATTGCCAGCGACACAAGGAATCATGGAGCTAGAAAAAGATGAGTTGGCATGGCAGTTAAGATCACCCTGATTCCTGAAGGTTACATGGACTACAGGAATATGGTAGAAGCATGCGAGGAATTTTTGTCAGTCGAGCGAGTGGAGTAGAGCAGAAAGAGACAGTGCTCCTGAGCAGAGAAAGCTATAAAAGGAAGCAGTGATATAAAAAATGAGGCTAGTTAGATATTGAGGAGATGGAATTCATTGAGTCCTTAGTATTGAGCTCACTCTAAGCATGTTGTAATATTGTAATTATTTTGAATATACTTTTGTGTTTGTTATATGTCTGATTTTTAAGCAAAGGCACATTGCGTAGTGTGTTGTAATTCTAAGGATTTATATAGAAAATATATGAAGTTATATGGTTGTTGTATATATCTGTTTTGTGCAATGTATACCTTTGTTGTGATGGAATGACTCTAGTAATAAATATGCGACAATTCTGATCCATTTTGTTTCTATCATGTATGAGTTTAATATGTGTGTGTATTTTTTTACTTCTTAGTCCTAATAATTTTTCAAATATGAGCTACATGGATTCCAATCCCAATGAATTTCCATGTGTTTAGCCTTCATCCTTATCACAAGACCTCATGGTCTCTCTGATCCTCTCTACATCTTGGGTGAGACCTTCCTCAACCTTGGACGAGGATTGATATGTCAATGCTCTGGGGTTTTTGTTGGACAACTCTGGACAAACCCTGGGTATAAACTCCCCATCGTTAAGAATGATGTGTGCAAGAGTGGATCAAAACACCCAACAATGAGCTTTGTTTTATGAACATAATAGCTCATTGGAAATATCTCCTTGAGTTCCTATATTTAAGTTACAAATACTGTATTTGGTGCCTACATTACTTACGATCTTGAAAATTTGAACTCCAAAAAATGATGTTTAGGGTCTTAAAATCATCCTGGAAGTTTTAGACCTTCAAAACTCTAAAAAACTCATAGAAAATTGGTTGTTTTACTATTATAAGGGTCTTTTAATCTGCATTGTCGATCTCAAAATATGGTGAAATATCAGTTGTTGATCTAAACTCTATTAGTGATCGATGTTTGCCTTTGGACACACACTACACTTTTCCAAAACTCTTGACCCAACCATCGATCATTGACCATTTCCTTTGGAAACCGATTTGCAATACATCGCTAAAACAACCAACCCGACCATTAGCCATTGATGATTTTTGTTAGTGGATGAAAAACTTTATCGATTCAATCATCGACCATCGACCATTCCTGTTAGCATACGAAAACACTTCTCCCATTCGATAGAACCGACCATCGTCCATCGATCATTTCTTGGTTGACATGGCAAGACATGTGGATGTTGATGTTGCATGACACAGAGAATCTAACATGACTCTGGTTGATGTGACATGACATTTGGATGTTAACGTGACATGAAATGTCATCACCCTCTTTCCTTCATCAACGATCGACAACTTGTGTTGGATGAACCGCCACCTTGTCAAATTGGTTGACCCAACCATCGACCATTGAAGATTTTTGTTGGTGAATAAAATGTTTCGCCAAACTTGTTAATCCGACCATCGACCATGGACAATTTCCATTGGCAACTAAAACACTTCACAAATTCAGTCATCTCGACCATTGGCCATTGATGAATTCTCTTGGAAAACTCCAACACCTAGAAATTTTTGACCAAATCCTAGATGAATTTGGACTATCAATTTACCGTTCAAAATGATCTTGACCATTAATCTACTCCAACCTGCCAATGGTCGACAATGAATCCAGACCGTCGATCTGTCTCATTTTCCCAACTATCGAAAATGAATCTCGGTCAATGATTTGCTCGACCTTGCTAACTCTGAAAAACCTTATAAGATTTTAAATCTATTACAATGAATATGGGTTGTTGATCTCGAAATCAAACATGATCTCGATCGTCGATGCATCAGACTTCACCCAATTCTACAGTGGCCATTAAAACACAAATTTTGACCTTCCAGGTCAAATTTCAACTCTGCGACTCTGCAAATTTCCTCCATTAAACCTCTTAAACAATTTTGAGGCATTTAAACTCAAAATTTTCTCACGAATTTGGGGATTTCGCTCTAATTTTCTCTATTTTTCCCAAAATTTGTCACAGGACAAAATCCATAACAAATTTCTTTACCCAAATTCGCATTGGTCCTTGGCCCATGTGAGTTCAATGTTGAACTAGAAGCTCTAATACCATAATGTAATGTTCCCTAGCCCAAATGGGGTCCATTACATGCGGAAATACTCATAAATTAAAAATTGTAATGCTAATTAATTTCTTGTAGCTTACCAACTACAAATTACAACCAAATCTAAGCACTATTTGATATCATGGTTAAATGCATCTACAACATGCTAAAAATGACATGAATGCATTTTAAATACCTGAGCACAATAACATATAAATCATTCTAAAACACAGAGTTAATACACAACAATTAAACTCATATCGGTACACATAAACAAGATAAAACACTTATCTTTTAAGAACGGTTGTGCAACAAATTGCTTGGGATGAACGTTCCACCCAACCATAGAATTGTTGTTCTAGAGTTCAACAGAAAGTCACCCCCAAGCTTGGGCTAGAAATCAATAAAAGAGGGTGGTCTCTCACTGTCCACTCATAGCTCATAAATCCCACAACCCACTGGTATTCTCCTACAACTATCCTGATTTTCCATCAGCTCTCTTCCTCTCGACCTGCCCAACCCAAGGAATGTATGCCTTCACTAATCTTGGTCTCCCTGGCGTCTCATTCATTTATCAATATCTCTCTGGCACATGTAACCATGAATCTCTCTACTGGCAAACGCAAGGGAACTCACTGCTAGGAAAACTACCATGAAAAACAACAACAAACACTTGTTGTTACAGTGAAACTCACACAAGAGTTCACTCAGACATGACAACCTGGATCTTCAGTATTTAGCTCTAGACACTCTAAAAACGCTTCATCATGTTCTAGAATTCACCCTCCATGGTTTCTCCATCTCCAAATCTCTTCTCCCGTGTTCTCTTCTTGTTGTTCGTGCAAAACATGACTCCTTAAAATTGTTGTAATTGCCCATACAAATTTCCTCTCCTTTGGCATGCTTGCTTCACTCACACACTTCCCCAAGCTAATTGTACTTAACCCCCATGTTCCCAATAACTATGGGATGTGACTTCTCACACCCGCCCTCTTACATGTATTCAATTATTGGCTTTGGGAACATTCAATCAGAAATTAGAAGGTTCATATACCAATAATAATTTTAGAAAGTGGGCTGAAGTAATAGACATGGGTAATTCCCCCATTGGACCCCTCTTAGACCCTCCCCTCTCTTGTGTATTAATTCATCCCCCATCTCTATCCATATCCCCTAGTAGTTGGCATCACATTTTATTATTAAAATTCAGAAATACAATTTGCATACACATCGCTTGGTCGTGGCCACACATTATATCTACATTAAGTGTTAATTAAAATGGGGATTATAGTGGGGACGTTACAGATAAACATGCCAAGAGTAAAACCTTGTAAGGTTTTGAAATTTCATCAAGCCACACAAGATGCCCTAAAATACTACATTGATGAAGAAGAAAAGGAAAAGTTGGTTTTGAAGAAGAAGATAAAGATTTAGAGGATGTTCTGTTATCCCAACCTTTGTTCGTTGAACCCATTTATGCAATTAGACCACTTAATGTGTTGGAGGATATACCTGAATCAAGTTTAAGGTTAAAAAATGCTCCAAATCTGCTGACAACTATTAGAAAACATGTGGGAGATAAAATTAAAAGGAGGGCCACTTTAATCTTTGACATTTGGGAACTAGCAACTAGTTCAACTACCCTCTCAACAAGGATTTTAAATTTCAAGGAATATCTCCAAAACGATTTAGAGAATGATGAACATTTTTACAAAGAATCTTTCGGTACCTTTTCTACCAAGATACCAAGTATGAACTATGTTCATAGAAGATAACAAAATATTCCTTCCAAAGTTAGACTTAAACAAATAAATTCATGTTGGCTAAATAGGATCAAGTGTTTACAAGAAATGCTTGTTGAATGTGACATTGTAAATACAAAAATAAGTTATGTGTTCCTTAACCTTGTTGGCATAACTAAAGAATTGGAGGTCCCACATTTGATTATGGACTCAATATTACTTTCAAAGGATCAACTACAAGAACAACTTGAGGCCCTTAAAACCTCGTGAGATAGTGAATTCAACAACCTATCTGAAGTTTTGGAGGAAGAAGTTGAGAAATGGATAAAATTTCATTATGTACAAAAATGAAGATATTGAATATACAATTCACCAATTAGGTTTTGATTTTAAATATGTGGAAAATGAGTTGTTTGACACCAAGATTAAAAATGATATAAGGGTTCCCCCCATGTGGGAGTACATTGAGCAATGTTTAAAGAATGCCTTGATTAAATTAATTGAGCCAAGTCATCAAGAAGTAATTACAATTGTTAGGGAACTACCAACTGAGAAACATACAAAAGAAACTTCAACAAGTAGATGTTTGTGTGTGTGTGTTAGAGAGAGAGAGAGAGAGAGAGAGTTCTTTACATCATAGTAAATCAAGTAGACACTTCACTAAGCCATTTCTCTTTCTTTTCCTCTTAGTTAGTTGTCATTCAACATTTTTATTTCATGATCAATGAATACTAAAGGTCGATACCTAACTGTGTTTTATCTTTTCTTCTAGGACTTTTCATTTTCTAGTCCACGAGAACCCCATCCTAGTCTATTTAGGAGGAATGTGTTTACTTTTCGATTTATAAACTATTTTAAAGACATTTACAAACTCTTTTTAAAGATATTTGTATATTTTTTGAGGTTCCCCGATAACTATTTGGAACACTATACTAGTGATTTCTCAAACTTTGACTTTTAAGCATGAGATTTAAAGTATGTGTCTATCAAAATCCCTTTCAGTTTTAATTGAATGATCATATTGATTTCTTTGCATATGTGGTCCTAAATTCCTATTATGCTAAATGAAGTGTCTTGCTTTACTATATTCTATGATGGAAATGTCATTGTGTGAGATTGCTTACTCTATTGGTTTATAATCTTATACAATATTGTGAATATTTGTTTTCGAAAAAGCCTAGTCCTTTTGCAAGCCTTCTCTACATGTGAATATTTGTTTCAAGAATAAGTCTAGTCTTCTCTTAGGCA
>ML846529.1:29092-47587 GCA_009831015.1 Picea engelmannii
AAAAAAAAAAAAAAAAAAAACATTCACTCTACATATGTAGGCTACAAATAACTCAAAATGTTTAAACTAAAAAAAAACATTCACTTGAAATGTGTTGCCTAAAAATATATCATGCAATGATATACCAAAACAATTATTCACAACTAGATGTTTGTTTCAGCGTATTATAAAATAATAAACACACGATATGAATAAAGTAATCAAGATTCCAAGAATTGTTCATTGGTGTTGAATCTTCAAAGACACATATGGGATATCCAGTAAAGTTTTCATATGTGTTTTGTTAGCACTCACAAATGTTTATATAACCTACTTAGACGTAATTTGGACATGTATTTTTTATATATATAGGAACTATAGTCCCAAAAAGCAATTGCATTAAGCTTAATAGTTACACTCAAGCTTGATAAATTTCAAAGAAGAAAAATATCTGTCAAAATCATTCAATAATTACACTCGGCCCTAATAATTACACCCGACCCTAAGACATAATCAACGAGAACCATGTTGTTCAATTACTTTAAGACAACGAAAAATTTAAAGTTACCAAAATTATATAATTGTTCAATGTCCCTGGAATCTTAGTTGCACCATGTAGAGCACAACTTAGAGCTTTTGCGTTCAGCTTTCCTCTAATCTATTCTCACATGAAATTCACCAACAAGCATATATTTTATGTCAATATTCCATTCAATACGTTTTTGAAACGTATCAAGGATCAACTTCAAGGATAGGATAAAACCCAATGAAGAGAGTACACGAATTGCATTGGCAAGCCAACAATTGTTTTCCCTAACCCTCAAGGAAGTGGAATCTCTTTTCCCATCAGTCGCATCACCTGAACTTTTAACTATGCTTTTAGTTGATTGGTCTTAACCATCTTCCTCTTCTCCTTGTCACCCAATATTTTTCATATCTGTGTGTACACCAATCCATATGTAATTGTTCAGGCCCAGAATCATATCAACCACATATTGCTCCAAATGAGGAAAATGTTGCTTCTGTTGCTTCTGTCACTTAACTAGATAACCAGAAGTTGTAATAAGTTGACCATTTTCTAACTGCAAAAAAACAAAGAGAATCATATGAAAACAATTTTAGCAGTCACTACTACCCAAATTAATCAGATGGAGTTATAATCAGATTCCTGCAGCCCTCCCATACGAAATATAGAAATATGATAGAAAAGAAATTATGGAAAGAGATCGCATGTGAAAGCTTGATATCTTTCAACATATGTAATAAATGTGAATCGGTCTTCTGTCACTCATCATTCAAGTGTGTAGCTAGTGAATGATAATATAGCATAACTATGTAAACATCAGTGGGAGATCACAATCACTTACAGTGAAATATAAACTCAAATTAGCAACAGTCGCAACTTATGCACTTAGCATCATTCCTTGTAAAGGCAATGTGAAAGATTAGCTTGCACTGAGTAACCCTTCATACAAAATCATCTCTTGTTCAACATTAGCATGACATATCATACTACTTCCCATTTTAAACATTTGGTTTTCCCAAAACACCAAGGAAACAACATTAGGCATCATCCCTAACTAACAAACAAATTAACTAGGTTTTATTAAAAAACAAATGTGGCCCTTAGAATTCATGAAATGGAACCCAACCTTCCCATACTTGAGACTTCGTGCTTGAATATGCAAGCTTCCATCATGCTGAAAACCAGAAACTTCATCATGTTTATTACAAGGAGGCGTTTGACTACCTTTTCATTACTCAAAAAAAAAATTGCAGTATTTTCAGTTGCATAATCAAAATTTCCTTAAAATAATACACATTTTATCTCCTCTATGAAGAACCAAAGTAGTTTACTAATTACATAGATAACATCATTTCTTCAAACATACTCTGCATGATCAACTCATCCACTGTTGTGTGACGTCTCTGACAAAATGTGATTCAATTGTTATAAAAAAATGCATATAAACACGTGATCATTTCTTAGAACATGCATGCTTTGAATGTGACATGATTAATTGGGTAGAAAGGTTACTATGGATAACAGATGAGGTGAAGGTAGAGTTTATATGAAATTAATAAACCACACATGAATAGACCTTAATGGAGATTAAAGTTGTAAAGCATTAGTTCTACTTGATATTAACTTGTGTCTCTCATGAATCTTTGTAAGTGTATGTGCATAAAATTTTACTTCAATCTAAATGTTTCACACATTTATATTAATCAAAATAGTAGATAAAAGGTAGTGTATGTTTTTATACATCACCCTAAACAAATGAACCAAGTCTAAGGTATATGTTTAGAGGTTTGGATTCTTTGAATGGACAAAATAAAGGATATATTAAAATGGAGTTCAAACAATTTAAGATTCGTGACCACAATAGTCATATTTGGGAGAAAACCTAACAAAGTAGATCAAAAGAGGTTGAACTCAGTTTATTCTGAAGAAAGGATTGAAAAATGATTGATAGTTTCAAAAACATGTTGTTATATGTTTAGAGGTTTGGATTCTTGGAATGGGAAAAACTAAAGCACAGTATTAAAGCGGAGTTCAAAAAATATTAGCTATGTAACCACAATAGTCTTATTTGAGAAAACAATAGATCAAAAGAGGTTAAATTCAGTTGATTCAAAAGAAAGGATTGAAAAATGATTGGTAGCTTCAATAACATGTTGACATATCCATGCAATATATTGAGTATTAAACCTTCCTTGTTTCCTTCATTCCTTCTATATAATCAACCTTAGAAATGAAGTCAAAAATGACAATATATGTTTAAAAACAAGAACTGATAATTGTAAATGAAATGAAGTCATAAATGACAATATATGTTTAAAAACAAGAACTAAGAACTGTAAATGGTAAACAAATTAAAATAATATATGATTATTGAAATGATAGATCAAATAATGACTTCCATCAAGTTATGAGAATGTGATTATGATAAAATGAGGGCACCCAAGTGAAGAAAATGATGAATGTGAGAGAAAGACCTTTTCCCATTTTTATCCCACTAAAGGAGTGCACTAGGTTTATTATAATATTTAACACTTATTTTGTTTTTCCCCATTTTCATATGTTTCTTTTGGTTTATTATAATATTTGAGACCATCTGTTTTTCCCATTTTTCGATGCTTTTTGTTTTTTCAAGGAGGGAGGAGACATTCCCAATTCTCATTAGAGGTCATGGGAACGTCACCATGTGCATCTCCAGAATGGTGCATCTAGAGGAATCCAATGGGACAGACACATCCTCAGGATACAAGAGGGATGGAAACATGCATCCTTGGTTATCCCATGCTTTGATTATGAGTACAACTCAACCTAGGGCCCGTTTTGATATTTTTCCAATATGTTTTGCCAATGTGGTTAGGACCTATTTACTAAAATGTGTTGGGGCACAGTGGGAAGACTCAGGTTAAACATCAATATACCAACAAAACCTTTATACATCGGTCCTCTCGACATGCAGAGCAAGTGAAGTCTCACCATAGGTATTTAGAGGGGCTGCAAGAATGAAATTTCTGCAGTGATGAGGAGAAGTGAGGCATTCAACATGTATTTACTAACCATCTACTCATGTGCATAGTTCCCATTAATTAAAAGTTACTTATCATGTGAAATACCCTATGCGTGACATTCATTTACTTGATATTCATTCATTTACTAGTTACTTAAGTGTGTGACATTATAACATCATATATGAATAACACATTTCACATACTTAAGCGTTTATCATCATCGCACACTAACAGTAAACATCATAACATGCAAAACAACACATCTTGACAAAATGGTTTAACGTGGTTCACCCAACTTGGGCTACGTCCACAATTGTTGGCTTCTTATATTAATCATTGATAATCTTCTTAAAGTTGTGCAATGCGCTACAAAATATGCAACAGAAACATTACCCAAACCCGCCTAGTCGTTATGTTGCAGTGCAAGCTTCACTCCTCAGTCATAACATCTGAACACTTAGCCAAAAATTCCACTCATGGACAATGCACCATAACCTCTTATTTTTTGAACCCCCTATCTACCCAGACCCTTTAGATATTTAAACATCAAAATAGGGCTAAGCCCGTTACAATGTGGACAAAATGTCCCAAAAATCCTAACTACTTTCTTCCTTTTGTGGGCCTCTTTGTCGCGCTTCCTCCTATTGTGTGTCACTCCTTCTCACTTCCTCCTATCATGTGCTTTGACTCCTTAAAATATTCTCTCATCATGTGCTCTATTCCATCTTCTAACTTCTTTTTATTCTTTGACTTATTCTGGGACAGACCCCAAAACTTATCCAAAATTCCTATCCAACAGAATGTCAAACATCTCTCCTAAGAAATCACACTTGTAATATTTGATGTTATTTTCAAGATTTATTGTCTAGTTAGAGGCTTATTTTATAAATTATGTTCATATCTGCATTGTTCATAAGCAAGTTGCCATAGCGGAGTTGAGGCAACTAGTCAAATCACAAAAATTAGATATCAAATTCCAGAGGAAAATAGAATTGTTTCTCAAACAAGATTAAATAAATGGGTGTAGGAGATAAAATGCATTTATAACTTTATTATTTGTATGAAACTCAGTTTATATAATTCCAAACCACCTAATTCACAATCTCCAAAAAAAAACTACAGCCCTCAGTGATATTTAAAAACCTACGCAGAAGAAAAACATGAAAAATGTAACAGTTTGCAACCTGCATGGTGATTATCTTATCTTCCATAGACTTACGAAAAATATTGAAGAGAGATATGCATGATGCAATATTATAATTCATTATAGAAGATGATATTTAAGTACATAAATTCATATATAGCTAGCAGAACTCCCTAAGAGGATGGGAGTGTGCCTTAATGCTCGATTAACTCAATGAACATCATTTACTTTATTCACTAGACTAAGTTACATTTATCTTTTAACTAGGACTAATAATTAATTTTTATTTATATACATAATTTAATATTGGTCATTAAATTCTATCATATCCCCCTTGATGATCAATTTGTTAACTTTTATACCAGTTTTGACACAAAATTTAACAATTTTTCCACTTGACAAAGTCTTGGTAAAAATGCATCAATTGAATTGTCCTGTGAAGGACAATACAAATTCAAGATCTCCTTTTTTTGAACTTTCTCATGGATAAAGTAGTAGTGAGTCTCTATATTCTTAGTCTTTAAGTGGAAAATTGGATTTCTCACCAGCTTCCATGGTTGACATAATACAGAGGGGTCATTCCACTCTGCTACTCCACAAAATCACACCTAAACATATAATCTGAAGTAGACTTCTTGTTTGACGATAATCCCGATTAATCTGAATTTGTAAACCATGTCAAATTGAACCTATCACTCATAAACAACTACATGCCAAAATCACCACAACATCCCTTGTGTTGATAGCATCAATCTATCTCAATCAGTGTTGTCGATAGTTTGCAATTTGTCATCCAAAATCTCCTAAACAATTCTTTTTCATGATTTGCTTAAGAAATAATGATGATCTCCATCCTCCATACCTCAAAATCTAGACAATAATGCAATACCCCTAAATATGTCATCTCAAAAGCATCCCTACAAATCTTTCTTGACTTCAATAATCACAGTTGCATCACTCCTTGTCATTATGAGATCATATACATAAACCACAAGAACAATAATTCCCTTACTGCTTTCTTTGATGTACTAATGTAAATCTAATGCACTCCTCTAAAATCCACCCACCCATTCTCAGATAGTTGTCTATATTTTGGTAACATGCCTTGGCACCTGCTTCAACCCATACATTGCTTTTACCAACCTAAAAATCAACTACTCCTTACCTTTCTCCTCAAACCCCTCCAACTGAGTCATGTATTCTTCGAGGTCTCCATTCAAAAACATTCTTCAAATTCATCTGGTGGATTTTCCAACCAAATTGTGTTGCCAACACTAAAACCACCTTGATTGTGATTATCTTTGTTGGTGGGGAAGAGGTATCCTTAAATTTTTCCCCTGCTTATTGGGTTCAACCCTTTTCCACCAGCTTCGCCTTGCAATTATCTTTGGAGACATAAATATTGTACTTTGTTTGGAAGACCCATTTGCAGGAAAAAGACTTATTTGCTTCAAGCAATTTAACGAACTTCTGGATCCTATTTTTCTACAGTGTTGCAAATTTTGCAACTATTGCCTCACTCCATTCTTTATTTTTCTTAGGAGTTGAACAAAACTAAGCCTAGATGGAGAACAATCAATTATCTCAGTCACAAAGGAAAAATAAACAAAAAATTCCTTTTTTCTCCCCATTTTTGTTGCAATCCACACAGACCTTCTAGCCATCAAATCCTCGACTTCTTTGCAGCTTTCTAGTGCAGAACTCTCAATGAAGTCATGATTCTCAAAAAAGAACTCATTGAAAATATTATATTTGGCCTAGAATAATAAAGATATATCCAACACCCTACCAATGGTCTATACAAGGTTTCATCTACTTCCTCTTGTCCTCGCCTGCTCATAACTTCAATCAACTTCTTATTCTTTTATTCATTTTTTAGTTTCTTGAGAGCTAAGTCCTCTTGTTGATAGAAGGGTTATTCTAAAGGTGGAAAAAAGAAAGGAATGAGAAGCATAGACTTTTGACATGCTTCAAAAAGTCATTCATTCATATTGATAGTATGTTTGATTTTATTAGAATTTATGAAATCAATTTTTGTGTTGGTTAAGGCTATTTTGCATAGTCAAGACTATGATACGCCTATAGCTTGGATTGATCCAGTTTATTTGCAGACTTAGACTTTTTCTTCCAAAGACCATTTTTCTTCATATGATTCAAAATTACATCTCATACTTCTAAGTCTAATTCTAGTCCCAATTTAAAAATATTTTCCACAATACATATCTTCCTAACCTCCTAAGTCATCAAAACTATGGTGATCTTGGAATGTTTCTCTCAATGTTTTTTGAGCATATATAGAGAGAGAGAGATATCTTCCTAACCTCCTAAGTCATCAAAACTATGGTGATCTTGGAATGTCTCTCTCAATGCGTTTTGATCTTGGAATGTCTCTCTCAATGTGTTTTGAGCATATATATATATATATATATATATATATATCCAAAATCAACTCCTTTTCTAAGATATAAGCATTTTCTTTTTAACCAAAACAATTCCTTTTAATAAATTTAAGTAACTTAACAAGTCATTGTAAGGTATATTTTTTCCTAAATTCAAGTTATCAATCCAATGGCAAGGAGGGCCACCCCACAATGAGAAACATGATCCTCTTGATTCCAAACTTATCCCTACAAGTGCATGATCTAGAATATGTCAACCCAAGGCTAGGTAAGGGCCCCCAATAATGAGAAGGATGATCATCCAACTTTCGAATTTATCCCTACACTTTTGCACAATCTAGATTATTCTAATTTGATTATTAATATCCCTACAAAATCTAAAATATTTATGATTTATTTTTAATTTTTAAATATGAATGTCCACTCGAAACATGTTAAAACATTTGAACTAGCACCTTGATTTTTACTTACACATACCACCTTTCAAATAATAAATATTGTTTTTATCTATGAGTATCTACTTGGAACATGTTTAACTTTTTGAACTAGCTCCTTGCTTTTACTTACACATACCACCTATTAAATAATAAATATTGCTTTTTAGTTCTCCTTTACACATGCTTAGCCTAAGTGGGCCTAATAGTTAAGAATATGTGTTTCCTCATAATAGGTCACAAGTTCAAATTCAAAGGGGCATAGGGTATGTATATTTCCATAGACTTTAGCAGTCAAATTGTTGCATGGAGGGAGTCACCTATCCCACAAACAATGAGGTCTCATATAAAAATTTGGTGTCTCACTTGACCATGACCTTAAAATTAGATTATTATTATTATTTTAAACCACCTTTTTATATCAAAATTCATGTAAAAAATATGATATATTTCATATTAAAACGTTAAATAAAAAAACTACATAACATAATTGAATAAATTAAAAAATATCTCAAAAATCATGTAGTGTCCCTCGATCCCCAAAAATTAAAAAATATCTCAAAAATCATGTAATGTCCCTACATCCCCTATTGATATTGATCATCAATATTCAAACCTCAACTAGTATAGACCCTTAAATTACATGTTATTAACCAAATTTAACATGTTTAAAATTGCAATTTTAAACATTAAAAACAAAAGGATACATTATAATTGTAATTATGCATTAAACATTATAATAATAACATTATTAAAAAAGGGATACATTATAATTGCAATTTTAAAAAACATTTTACAATTACAATTCTTTTGTTTTTATAATTGTATAAAAAAAAAATTAATTGCAATTACATTAATATTAACATTTTTTGGTTCTGGGTTCTTATACATTATAATAACATTATGATGTATCATTTTGTTTTTAATATTGCAATTATGTTAAAATTGTTATTAAATTAAGATGATGTTTTCCATTTTTAATAATAATTGTGAATAAATATTTTAATCATTTTATAATAATTAGTAAATGGGCATTCAACATCCATTGATTTGAGAAAAATAAAAAAAATTAAAAAGGAAATTTTACATTAAAGATGGCAATGCCCTTCCAGGGATTCATAGCTAAAAGTAAATTTGTATTTCTATTTTACATGGTAGTAAACTTCTATTTCTGATTATTTCCCGGTTTTGTTTACAGGATTGAACACTTAAATTTAAGTAGTCACATAATGCATTTTCCATACATATAAATATATAACTCTGAATTAGAGTAAAACGATAATATTTGTGAATTACCTCTTGAAGAAGGTTGTCTCTTGAGATGCTCCATGTTGAGTTAGTCCCTCTTGCTTGTTGCTAACTAAAACTTGCATATTGTTAACTGAAACTTCTTGAAAATAGGATATTTTCCCCCCATCCATCTAGGAACAAAGCCTCTCTGGCTCCCTAGCTCCAGGAAATCAGATTTCATGGCCCCCAAGCCCAAAATCCCAGCAACACCATCCCACTAGTAAGCCAACCAAAAATTTCCAACCATTTTCCCTTCTCATATTTCTCCTCCTCTCTCTCGAATCTCCCTCCACATGTCCAACTCACCCTTCCTTATCCCTCCATTCACTGAATCTCCCCCTCATAAATTTTCCATCTCCCCTTATGCTTCGTCATAAATTCATACCTACCTCTAAAACAATAAAATATTCAATTCTTTGTTTATTGCATTACTTAATTCTAAAATATTCAACTTTAGCTATGAAACAAAGTTGTAATGCTAGCTTTGAATCTCTGATACCAAATGTAATTCCCTTCTAGGGATTCATAGCTAAAAGTAAATTTTTATTTCTATTTTACATGGCAGTAAACTTCTATTTCCGATTATTTCTTGGTTTTGTTTACAAGACAAAATGTAATTTTTGTTTACAGGATTGAACACTTAAATTTAAGTAGTCACATAATGCATTTTCCATACAATGTATAAATATCATAACTTGGAATTAGAGTAAAACAATAATATTTGCTAATTACTTCTTGAAGAAGAAGGTTGTCCCTTGAGTTTCTCCCTGTTGAGTTAGACACTCTTGCTTGTTTCTAGCTGAAACTTGCATGTTAACTGAAAATGCCTGAAAAATGTAATTCCCTTCCAGGGATTCATAGCTAAAAGTAAATTTGTATTTATATTTTACATGGCAGTAAACTTCTATTTATGATTATTTCTCGGTTCTGTTTGCAAGACAAAATGTACTTTTTGTTTACAGGATTGAACACTTAAATTTAAGTAGTCACATAATGCATTTTCCATACAAATATATCATAACTCGGAATTAGAGTAAAACAATAATATTTTTGAATTACCTCTTAAAGAAGAGGGTTGTCCTTTGAGCTGCTCTCTATTGAGTTAGTCCCTATTGCTTGTTGATAACTAAAACTTGCATGTTGTTAACTAAAACTACCTGAAACTAGGATATTTTCCCTCCATCCAGCTAGGAACAAAGCCTCCCCGGTTCTAGCTCCAGGAAATCAGATTTCCTGGCCCCTGAGCCCAAAATCCCAGCAACGCCATCCCACTAGTAATCCAACCAAAAATTTCCAACCATTTTCCCTTCTCATATTTCTCCTCCTCTCTCTCGAATCCCCCTCCAAATGTCCAACTCACCCTTCATTATCCCTCCATCCACCAAATCTCCCCCTCATAAATTTTCCATCTCCCCCTATCCTTCGTCATAAATTCATACCTACCTCTAAAACAATAAAATATTCAATTCATTGTTTGTTGCATTACTTATATCTAAAAAAATATACAAACTTATTATCTCAATAATTAATTGACTTAGACATATTAATGATTATGATTATTTAATTAAATGTTAATATATTAATGACTTAATTTAACTTAATTAATTATAATCATTAATTAATCTATCTAGGTGTTACATACACCCACCCTTCAAGAAACTTCGTCATGAAGTTATAGTAACTTACAATACAAGGATTATAATAACATGATTCATACATCTAGATGAGATAAGTACATCATTAATTTAAACATTCATAAATACTAGTGTACATGCAGAACGTGTGTATATGTAGCTAGCACATGCAAAACTCGTGTGTGTACCAATGACAATAATAATCACATCTAATGCAATTCTTATATGCTTCCAATCCAATCAGCAATGTTATTAAGTTCATAAAGAATAAATAAACCATTTACAATATTTGCAGAATCATTCAATTATAATAATTTAACACAAGCAACATTTACCTAGATAATTGTAATTCAGTTAAGCCTTTTTTTTTAGCAAAAGAAAATTAGACACTTATGCTATAAGATTAAAAACCCCCACACACTCTCAACTATTTCTAGTCATCTTGCCTCCCTAACCTACTTTCATCTTCCATCCCTATCCTTCCTCTGCTGGACTATTCTGAAGCCTCAACTATATTGACCTAACTCCATGCAGAACCTGTAATCAGAAGTGTCGACTACCTTGATCAAGCTTCCCCAGCAGGAAACTAGCAGTTATCATCACACATCTAGTTGAGCGTGACCTAACACCACCTCCCATGACTCCAGTTTCCAGAGGATACACAGTGGGAAATGCCTTCACCCCTCTTGATAGAACTAGGTTCAACACCCTATCATGGACCTGTTGACCAAAATTTGGTCATCTATAGTTTTCCGCTCTTGGATTCATAAAAGCCTTGATATGAAAAGAAGACATTTTTTGAAATTTTATAAGTTCATTGTACATCCCTCAATCTCATCTTCATCATGTACTTTTCAGATCAAAAAAAAAATTCCGCATGCCTAAGTTATTCAAGATTTGGTGTAAAGGTCTGAAGGAGAGATTATGAATAATTTTTCTAAGTATCATGTTCTAATCTCCATTTTCTAAATTTGAATTACTCTCATCACTTATCTCCCTCACCTTCCATCTCCACACTCAACCATTTTTCTCTTTTCACCACTCTTCTCCATATGCTCCACTAGTCTCTACACTTAGACATTTTTGGGACTCTTTCTTCATATCCTCATCAGGTTCACGGGTTCGTGGGTTCGCGGACCTTCATCTCCATCCACTTTCACATGCCATAAGTCTGTTGCTACACTACACTTAACCATTTTTCCAACTTCACGGGTTCACTGGTTCAAGCCCTCATCCTCCAAGTTCTGTGATCTCCACTTTGCACCCAAAGTTATGTAATCTACATTTTGGATCATCATATTTGTTGTGGGTGCGGAGCCCCAAAATTATTTTGTCCCTTCTGCATGAAAGTTTGATCGACCACCTTTCCACACTTAACATATTTTCCATCATCCATAATCACAAGTTTGCGGGTTCCCGGGTTGGCAAGTTCATAAAGCTCCATATTCAAACTCGCTCTCGTCCAATCGATCGCCCTTCTATACTTGGTTTCTTTGGATCACTCATCCAACTACGGGTTGGTGGGTTCACAAAAATTGCATGCTTAACTTCACTCACCTCCTCTCCCTCATCCCCTCTTGTCCCATCTCACATACTTAGCCAAATTCTCAAAGCTATTCCAAGGCATGAAAACCAACGAATGAGAATATGACATGTGGCGATGATGTGGACCATTCCCATGATGACACATGGACATGACTCATTGATGACATTGCATGAGGTGGACGATGACAGGATTCCAAAAAATTATTATTTTATTCAACAATTTTCCAAGGGTCGAATCCTCCAAGCTCCATAATTTCTTATCTTCTCGTGTTTCTTGCTAATTGTATCAAACACTTAGTATTATATATCATGAATAATTTAATATCCCAATGCATGTGGGATAGAATTTTAAACAAAAAAGTCGAATTTTATGAAGGGAAGCACGAAATTCATCCAAGGCCCACATTTGCCCATTAATTTTGATCGGGTTGAGCGTTGATCTTGCGTAGGCCATAACTTGAGCTCCGGGTGTCACAATCGCGCACAATTTATATCGTTGGAAATGTATTTTGATGTATAAGGTGGTGGTATGGTTTAAAGTGTTGAAACTTCATATATTTTTCTCATAAATTAAAATATCAGTCAGTTGCATTTTTAATGGGTCTGCATGACAACTCAACTTCACGAGCTCATATCTTGAGATCCGGGCGATGGATTTGCACAAAACGTATATCATTGGAAATATGATACCATGAAGAGCACATAAAAGTGGTTTAAATAGATAAAAAATTATTTTTTACTTCCAGAAAATTAAATTACAGTCGTCCTCTTTTAATAGAAAATTAATTAATTTTTTAAAAATAAAAGTTTGATTAAAACTTTTATTAAAAAAATGAGAAGGGCCCATTTTCAATATACTTATATTAATTATGTTATTTCATTAATGAGGCATTAATTAAAAGAAATGTTTCAAGAAGAAATTTGTACGGGAATTTCTAGAAGGGAGAAACCCTAACTACTCAAGTAGTTAGAAAATCTCTTCATAAAAAGAGGAAAGGTTTCATCAATGGTCCAATAATCAGTATTGTCAGAGGGGTAGGGAAGAAGATCAGAAGAAGAAGAAGGTACAAACATGGATACCCAATCAAGCTTCTGATCAAAAGAAAGAAATCTCCATCTTCTTCATTTTTTTTATATTCTTCTACACCACTTCTCATAGCGTTATGCTTGAATCTTAGAGTTGGGCACAAGGTTGAGTTGTTGAGTGTTCTTGTATTCTTATAAGATATTTTCTTATATGATCACAGAGTATTTGCAGCCACGTACATGGATGTCAAATCTTTTGTAATGAAGAACATCTTTCATGAATAAAACTCCACAAAGAATTGCTTTGGGGTTGATCTTGACTGTGTCTTGTAACCTTGAGTTTTAAGTATGAAATATTTGAGGTTGACCTATCAAATTCTCTTTTGATATTGATAGCAGTACTCTTTTAAAATTCTTTGAGATGATCAAATTATTCTCTCTTATTTTTCATGAAGAAGACATGTATGTATTTTTATATGGTTAAGAAGATTGTGTGTGATGTTGATCACAATTTAATTCTAATGTTGAAGCCCTCATTGAAAATTTGATTATTGTAAAAATACTTTTGTTGCACATAAAGATCATATTGGGTTATTGAATAACCATTTTCATTTAAATCCAAGCAATAAATATTTGGGGTTTGTTGTCTAGCACTCTCCCTACTCCAAGATATTCAAAAATATATATTTTAGCCAAGGAGGAGAACCACCTCTCTAAAAAGGAAGGGGGACTAATATCCTCATGAGGTTGTTGTTTCGGTCCTGACGGATTCAAGCGTCAACAGGACCATTCAATGTCACTGTGTTGCTGGGATTTTTTCATCGTATATTCAGTTTCAAGCAGTCTCGCTACCTGAAAAACCTTCACTTGCCCACATATCATATCAATGCATTTGAACCAACATATTTTCACATACAAATATTCATACCATAATGTTTCTCAGACAATGTTCACAACATCAACCATTTATTATCATTATCCTTTGGCTATTTCATAGTCCATTAATCTGCATATTGGTTATAGCACAAACTCACACATATCCATACACATTATCATGTAAACGCATTTAACCATATCATTAACTCGATATCCATGTACCAACATCTTTAAATTTCAAAATTTTCAAGCTAGAAATAGGTTGCATAATATCCATTATAAATCACATAACAATAAACATTCATAGTATTTACATTCACATAGGTCCATATGTCCAAAATTTAAAGTGTTTATTAATCAATGTTCCACGGATCATAAGCAAATAAAGATACGACTAGGCCATAAGTAATTCTAGTTTTCTAAGTCAAAATGGGTGATTACAAACACCCATCCTTAGGGAAACATAGTCCCGAGGTAGCCAAAAAAGTGAGGGATGATCTCATCGTAAAGTCTCTGCATCCTCCCAAGTAGCATATCATGGGATATACTTGTCCCACTAGACTTTAACTTGATCTATCAAACAATTCCTGAGTTGTCGGACCCTATGGTCCAATATGCATAATGGTTCAACCATGATGGTTTTCGCGTCCAAGACCTGTAATTCCTTCCAATTTAGTTTATGAGATTCATTGACAACATAATGTCATAGAAGAAATACATGAAAAACATCATGATTTTTATGCAAGAGGGATGGAAGTACGAGGCGATAGGAAACGGGTCCAATTCTCTCTTGGATTTTAAATGGTCCTATAAATCGAGGTGACAAATTTGTCCCTTTTCCAAACTGAACGGTACTCTTATTAGGCCTGATACGAATAAAAACTTGATCTCCCACTTTATAACTTTGATCAATACTATGTGCATCAGTATAAATTTTATGTCTATCGTGTTCCTCCTTTAATCATTGCCTAAACTGAATTACCTACTCTTCCATCTCCTGAATCGATTCTATCCCTACTGTCACTCAATCTTCTAGCATTTCCCAACTCAACAGTGTCTTGCATGGCCTTCCATACAGGGCTTGATAGGGTGGCATTTTGATTGAGCTGTGAAAATTGTTATTGTAGGTGAACTCTACCAATGGTAGGTACTTCTCCCAATGTGTTTGATTATCCATAACATGCATCCTAAGCATGTCATCCATAACCTGATTTACTCTTTCAGTCTTCCCACTTGTTTCAGGATGATACGTTGTGCTTAAGTTCAATTGAGTCCCTAATTCTCACTACAAACTTGTCCAAAATCTAGAGGTAAATTGAGAGTCCATATTTGAAATGATATTCTTGGGTAACCCATGTTGACAGATGACTTCACTTATGAAAATGTGTGCCACATCAATGACATCATAAGTGTATCTGACTGGAATAAAATGTGCACTCTTGGTCAACTTATCAACTATGACAAGAATGGCATTATGCCTCAATGATGTGGGTGGCAATGCCACAACAAAATCCATAGAAATGACTTCCCACTTGAACATAGGAACATCATGAGGTTGTAGGAGACTTTCCAGGTGGTCATGATTGGTCTTTACTTGCTGACACTCAAGAAACTTAGCGATGAAACGGACTACATCATGCTTCATTCCTTCCTAGAATAAAATCTTCTTCATGTCTGCATACATTTTCTTCACACCTGGATGCACATAGTAAATTTCTCTATGGGATTCCATGAGTATGAAGCTTCAAATATCCCCACCCTCGGGGATGTATATCCTTCCCTGGTATCTCAACAATCCATCTAATTAAAGCATAAATCCTTCAAAATTTGAATCTAACTGTCTCCCACTATAGAGGGCAGAAGTAACATTTAAATACCAACTATCTTAAAGAAGTTTCCCCAACACTTGCTCTCTCAAATTAATCGTTAAGGGCACAACAGAGAAGATATGTGGCCTTCTGCTTAGGGCATATGTGACCACATTCTCCTTTACCTTGATGTATGAAATTCCAAAATCGTACTCACTCATAAACTTACTTTGTCGCCTCTACCTAGCATTGAGATCCCTTTGAGTGAAGATATGCTTTAAGCTTTCATGGTCTGTTTTGAGCTCAAATCTTCGCCCCACTAGGTAATGCCTCCAAAGCTTCATAGCTAGCATTACAACTGCCAACTCTAAATCATGAGTAGCATAAATCTCCTCATGTTGCTTCAACTTTCTTGATGTATATGTTGTTAATCCCCTATCTTGCATTAGCACAGCCCCCAATCTGTGGAGACAGTGAAGTCTTTCTCCATATCTGACACTCATAGAATTGGTGCACTGATTAGTAACCTCTTAAGCTCGATGAATGCAATGTCGCATTCATCCGTCCACTCGTACCTGACTCCCTTGCACTGTAATGTGGTGATGGGTTTCGTTATCTTCAAGAACCCTTCCATAAACCTTCAATAATAACCAACTAGCCCCATAAAGCTTCTCACCTCATGAGCATTCATTGGCACTGGCCAATCCATTACGACCTTCACCTTTTCCAGTTCCATAGAAATTCCTTCTCCCGAAATGATATGACCCGGATAGTGAATCTCTTTCTGGAAGAAAGATCATTTTGACAACTTGCCATACAACTTGTTCTCTCTAAGTCATGATAACACCACTCGCAAGTGTTTCTCATTTTCTCTTTCATTCTTGGAATAGATGAGGATATCATCAAGAAATACATGTACAAATAGGTCTAAGTACTTTCAGAATACACCATTCATGAGGCTCATGAATACTATTGGTTCATTGGTCAAACTAAAAGGCACTATAATGAACTCATAATGTCCAAACCAAGTTTGAAAGGCATTTTTAGTAATACTGTCTTCCTTAATCCTTAACTGGTGATACCCTGATTGCAGATCAATTTTTGAGAAAATTGATGCTCTTTTCATAATATCAAAGAGGTCATCTATATGTGGTATTGGGTACCTATTCTTCATTGTAGCATGGTTCAATTCCTTGTGATCTATACACAATCATAAATAACCATCCTTCTTTTTGACAAAAACTACTAGTGCACCCCAAGGTGAGACAGTGGGCCTTATTAGCCCTAAGTCAAGTAGTTCCTTCAACTACATCTGCAACTCAAAAAGTTCTAGCATTGTCATCCTATACGGTTTCTTGGAAATTGGCTCTACACTAGGTTTTAGTTCGATGGTAAACTCAAGCTCCCTTTCAGGAGATAACCCTAGCAACTCTTTCAGAAAAACATCCTTGAATTCCAACAAAACTAGATACTAATCTAGAGAGGGTCCCTTCCCTTCATTTATTGCTTCAACTACATATAATTGACAACCTTGCATCATGTAACGTTTAACCTTCATTGTCAAGATAAAGCATATAGACACCTTCCTCTTGATACCATGGATCTCCACTGCCCTTCCTGTTAATATTATGGTAGTTGCGGGAGGTATTTACCCCCACGTGTGAACCTGATGAGAATAGAAGACTCCGATAAGCAAGAGAAACCCTAATGAGTTGGATAATAACCCTAGAAGCCTTGTCGGCTCAAGAAGATAATTTATATTAGGCTATTAGCCTCCAAGAGAAGAAGTCGGCCAGAAATAATAATAATGTATTGAACATACACGTACCCAGAAGGAGAATTCGGCCCCAGCAAAACTGTTGGCAGGATTACTATAAATACAGGGAGCCGGTTCTCATTTGTAGCATCTCAAAATTGTAGTTATGCAGTTTGGTGCACACTGCAGTTGCAGTCTGGTGCACAGGTTTGGAGGAGGGTTGCAGCTGCAGCTGCAGCAACATCTAGTTTCAGTATTGGCTTGAATATCTCTTAGCTAGGGTTTGGGATTATCTGATCATCTTTTGTGATGTGTTATCCTTGGGGATTGATGCGCTACTCTTTATTTGGCTATCTAGCCTAGGGTTTGCTTCCGGAGTAATTCTCGGTCAAGGTTAAGGTGCTCAGAGGGAGGCTTCGGCCTATGATTGGGTGACGAAGGTATCGTCAATGGTAAAACGAGCACACCATATTCTAAATTCTAACAAGTTATGGACCCACACCCCTTCAGTCAGCCTAAAACGCTGGAAGGAAACATAGCCACTAGATATTGAGCTCGTTGAGGTATTGTCGCTAGGGTTACTAGCAGGAGCAGTTTCCAAAAGCACTGTAGCTAGGGTTACCAGCAGAAGCAGTTGTATAAACCCTAAACCTCTTGTTGAGGCACCTTGAGTGACGAGATTGACCTAATCTCTTGATAGATCAGTGTGACCTAGCCCAGTGCATATCCTGGTACTCTCAGAAGACCAAGACGTGAAGTTTGGATTTATGGTCAAATCTAGGGTTTGACCAAGTCAAGCAAGCCATGACGAACTCTATGAAGTCTGAGAACAAACTAGATGGAGCCTCTAACTTCAGAGCATGGAAGACAAGGATTGACCTCATCCTTGCTAAGAATAAAGTGTTGGATAATGTGAAAGGAAAGATAGTGAAGCCAGAGTTTAAAGAAGGAGAAGAGAAGGAACCGTAGAACGTTGCAACTATGGAGAAGTTCAAAGACGTTGACATCAATGCCATGAGTATCATAGTGGATTCTATAAAAGACCACTTGATACCCTACATCTCCCATCTTGACTC